>OX155952.1:21502452-21554508 GCA_944548615.1 Micropterix aruncella | reverse complement strand
CCCGAATGGAGATGAAATTTCTCAACAGGATGATATTTTTCTTTAAATACGGCCTATCATAAGATAGGCCGTAGATTTCCAATCGGGTTTAGATCAAGGAGTTGCCTTCAGATACTACGATAATATTACGATTTTAAAGAAGTTCTTTTCATTTATTTGAAGAAAAATATCTTCCTGTTGAGAAATTTCATCTCCATTCGGGAACTGTCTTTGGGGCGTAGGAATAAGCAATGTATCTGAAATATCTACATGCTAATCTTTGTTATTTATCCCTAGGGGATGGGTTTAAATTTCCATGTTCTTGTGTAGTGAATAAACAACCTCCGAGGACATTCTCTGAAATCTAGGAAACTTTGTCGCAACTTATTCGTACAACAATAAATGTGCATTTGAAGGTCTCCATTTATATATAAAACGATTTTGCCACCACCTTTATCTATTTATACCATTGTCAGTATTTATGAAAAATGTCCTAAATGTCGAATAAATGACAAACTGATCACTTATTTTTCCAAACATGTAACTAAGATAATTTATATCGGAACTAAAAAATTAAAAACTCACAATTTAGAAACAATGATAAAAGATGCCCCCAAAACATAGTCCACACTTAAAATCACCCGATCATCGTATCATGCACACTTTTCACTCGATTGTCGATTACGAAAATTCGGCGAGTTTTTTCAGGATCAGCGCGGCGCAGTCTGTCGGTAGCGCACCGCCGCGCGCCGCATTATTTGTAGGAATGTGCGAGAATACTTACCTGTTCGGGCGGATCGATTAACTTTCGATCGACTCCAGTTCTGCGGATGCGGTGGAAAACTCGATTTTATGCAATACGTCCATTAGACGAGCCGGTCTGCTGGAAGGGTCTGTTAATCAATTGGATACGCTCGCTGGTTAAAGATTTTTAACGGATTTCGATTGACTTTCGGAGCTATATTGACTTCACTAGTCTAAGAGCTAGCTGCAGGTTTACATAGTTTTGCGTTCTGCTAGCGAGATTGTTTTCAGTTGAAGACACAGCGCCCGCGTAATAATACACCGGCAACATTCCATAGATTACATTGTTTTGGTTATTTTTGAAGGGTCATAATGAATTAGATGTTAAAAGTGAATATAAATACGTAATCGTGGTGTCTTTATTAAGTAAATAGTTATTTGAGTTTCTCCTTAAAGAGATAGAAAATTGAGAAAAAAGTACATCTAGGGGCAAAAAAATTATTTCGCATTTTAGAGTATTTCTGAACTGTAGCTAAACTAAACAGGTAAAGAAAACCTTAAGCATTAGTATTTTAAAAAAATATTTTGACTATCTTTATCAGTGCTGTGCACCAGAGGCCACTAATAAAAGGTTTCAAAATTAGTTAAAAAAATAAATGTATAAAATTTACATACATCCTCGCCTTAATTTAATATACAAATTTTGTGAAGAGGTATTAAAAACTTTGATACTTATAAAAGTCCAAAATTTTATAAATTGACTTTAAATGTTGCTAAGCGGCGTAATAGGTGAAAATATTGAATAAACATCGAGGACTAATATTATTAGGTATATATTTGAAATTTATTTTGTTGTTTCTGTATCGGCCTAATCCGAATACAAGGTTGTCATCCTGCATTTACGTAAAAAAAGCATCCTGCATTTACGTAAAAAAAAAACAAAAATAAACTTTGCTCAAATTTTTCAATGTTTTAGAACAGCGAGAACGAGAAAAACGAAAAAATCCGTCTGTCTATATGTCCTCTTGGGCCCATCAATATCTCAAGAACGCGTTGTTCGATTTCGTAAATTTTTTCATCATTCTTTTTTTGTCATCAATGGGAAGAGCTAATTAGATTTTGGGGTCCATCCATAAACCATGTCAGGGAACTGCCATAGTAACTGACCGCTGAAAAACACATTTTAGCCGTACGGTCGCCAACTTTTTATTAGCTATTCAATTTAATACGAAAACAGATTATGGAAAGAATTTTTGAAACCGGATTATGAGGTGGTATTATGACTACTACGAGGTAAGGATACATGCAGTGAGCTCTCCGACTACACTTTGCGGCGTCGAATTTTACGCTGTTAATCGAACATTGATTTCTACTGCAGGCTTACATTTGCGTGTTCTTAGTTTTACTGCAATCGTTGCAACGTTTGTTCAGAATTCATTCATGTATTAATGATAAGATAAGAAGGAAACGGTCGACAACACAATCCGATATTAAAAATATACTTATACTTACATAAAATAAGTGCCGACTTGTACTTGCATAGTCATAAACTTCAACGCCGAGTAGAAATTCACAACTGCACGATAAATAAACCAGACTTCGACCTACCTTTCACTAAAAGATCCTTATACATGCAATCTCCGTAGTACCTACTTAAAATATATATATATTTTTTAAATTTGTTACCTGATAATCTAAAAAATGTTACATCTAAGTTAATCGAACAATTAAGATTTTACAGAGAAAAATCTTTTTGTAGTTTTAAAGAGTTCGAAATTTAATGCCTGGGGGGGGGGGTCTTAAATAAAATGACATTTTATATTATTAATATTATTGAAATATTAACAATTTTCGTTTCTGATAATTTTATTTACTTAATAATTCTTGTTTCATTCCATAGCTATTATCTTCAAACTGTAGCATGTAGTTGTAAGTATTACACAATTTTTCTTCTGACTATCTAATGACTTCCCATGACGTTTCGGCGATGCTACTATTGGTTGATAAGAAAACCGACAGAAAACATAGATACTTGAGTATAAAAAGAAAAGAAAGACCAAATAAAATATTCCTTTTCAATACAATTGAACAAACATATTTAAATAACAGCAATAGTAAGTACTATAAATAATATTTTTTATGGTCGCCGAAAATAGTTTGGTTACTTTTCGTTAATTAAACAATTAATTTTAGGACTGGCTGTATAATAATTTGATTAAATTGATTGATTATTTAATTAAACCCTGTTTTAAGGAAATTGGAAGGTCACCTTGCTTGAGATTGTAAGGCGACTTGTAGAAAATATTTTTAAATTTATTTTCGGCCCCTCTGACGTCGTCCTATTACATTTTTGATGTAGAGGAAGGTGAGAAGGGGGGGGGGGGGGGGTTGTATTTTCCTAGATGGGGATCATGGGCATAAGTTTCAATAACATATAAGGTAGTTGGGGTATTTTATTACGCATTAAATATATTTTTTACATCAATTTTTATATTTATAAATTTTAATATATATATTTTTTTATATATATTTTTTTAAAATTAGTTGAATTTATATTTTTGAAATTATATTTTATAATTTGATAACAGACTTATGCCTAGACGAGCTGCAGATATCGCTATTTAATATTATTACATGGTATTGCCGATTATATTTATACATTTGAATTTATATTTTTGATATTTTTAAAATAAATAATTTAATTATTTTTTTTGAAATGATAATTTTTAAATTTTTGAAACAGAGTTATGCTCAGAAAAGCTGCAACTGCCGCATTTTATTAATATTACCTATTTGGTATTGCTGACTGCAGTTATATGAAGTTTCTCCTACTAACAACGGACCTAAAATAAACCTTATCGAAGGCGCCCCGGGCCGGGCCTTGGCGGGAATCGAGATCTGCAGTATCTAGATTTGCACCTAGGCCATGTTGACAGCATCCTAACGTCACCAGTTTAAAATTGCATTATCAAATATATAGTATCTATATATAAGCTGTATTATGTGTAAAGTCGACGATATTTTATTTGACAAAAGTGCCTTAAAAAACGATAAAATAAACATCAATTTCCAACAAATTATAACCATCAATTTCACTATAGATATCAATTCTACCTGCATGGAATACTTTAACAAACGCTCTATAGACACAAACTGACATGGTTCGATTATAACATCTTGAACCACCAACGGTCCGAGGCTTTGTAGTATCTACCTATCCTACTTACTAATAAATAGTTCAGTAGGTAATAATATAGTAAATATTGCAGTAGGTAACAGTAATTATAAAATGTGTATTTCAGAGAAATTAGATAGAATACGCACTAATTACACCAACGGTACGAGGTATTGTAGTATCTACCTATCCTACTTACTAATAAATAGTTTAGTAGGTAACAATATAGTAAATATTGCAGTAAGTAACAATAATTGTAAAATGTGTATTTCAGAGAAATTAGATAGAATACGCACTAATTAGATAGAATACGCACTGTTGATTAAGTGGTGTAATTAGCAAAAGCACTAAACGCCAAACGCCTTTTTGAAATTGAACTGTTACAGCTACCCTAACGAATAGTCCTAATCAGTTAGATACTAACCAAGTTAATGATCGATGTGTTTGAATTATATTTTACTAGATATTGTTAAAAAAACAGTACTTCGAAAAGAAATATTATATTGATAGTGTAGCACGAAACAATGGTTATGTAATATTTTGACCTTATCAATACTACTGGCAGTAAATCCAATAGAATTAATGTGGGACAATGCGAAGAGTAGGATTAGGAAAAATAATTCCAATCCACAGTTAAGAGAAAGCGTCAGCTCCTTAATTAAAAATTTAACTGATTGGGCGAATCAGAATTGGAAAAATGCTTGCGACCATGTTATTGAAGGGAAAAAAGATGTCAGCATATCACGCTTCCCCACCCGTGATTATACAACTAAGCGATGAAGATGTCTCTGATTTAGAGATTTTGATTTTGTCCTACTCCTGTCTTGTTTTGGTTAATTTTGTTTACTTTTATGTCTTTGTCTCAATACTTCCATCACAGTATAAATAACCGTCTAAATTATGTGTTCATTGAAACATTTTTTGCCACCTTTCATCTTTTATATAATTAGGTGTGTACATAATATTCATTGATATTGTTTTCGTATTCCTTAATATTTTATTATGCTTATTAAACTTTCAGTTTTAGTAATTCAAGAATATTTTTCTGCAACAATCTTGTTGCAAATAAAAAAATCATGAGATATCCATCTTGATTATTTTAATCCATCAAGTTATTATTCAAGTTCAGTACAATTAAATATCGTTAATGGATGAAGACGATTTATTCTGATTATTGGAGCCGCGAATCACCGGCGAAAAACCGGGGATTAACTTTCGGTTCCAAAACGATTACCAGTATTTTATAGTATATTCTATTCTCTCCGGTCTTAACGACCGGATTATACATCTATGCATTGCAGTTTATATGTTACACCGGCTGTTAGCCTATTTTATTTTTACTCCTTATATATGGTTGTAAACTTATTTCATTGATTATACATCTATGTATTGCAGTTTCTATGTTACACCTGCTGTTAGCCTATATTATTTTTACTCCTTATGTATTGTTGTAAATTTAAAATATGCTACAAAATGGTTCTTAACGACACTTTTGTCAAATAAGATTTCGTCGACTATACATCTATGTATTGCAGTGTATATATTACACCTGCTGTTAGGCTTTTTTTTTATTCCTTTATGTTGTTGTAAATCTAGAATACGTTATAAAATCATAGAGAACCCGCTCTGAGTAGAGGCTTAACCGTATGGTAATATACGAGTATAAGTATGTATAAAGTATGTACAAGTATGGTAATGATAATATTATTATACTCACTATTTCAAGAAAAGCGTTTGCCGTATCTGCGTAATCCACGAATATGGCCACGTACCATCCATCCCTAATCCAAAAGGGCTCTTGCTGTTCGTCCTCAAATAATACACTCCATTTGTCGTATTTTTTATACCGTACCCCATTACGCTTATTTTATTCATGTGACATTTGTTATTGGTGAAATCTTCCCACGATGGGCATTGCGTCCCAACAAAAGTCTCTTCTGATGATATGCTTTCAGCGAATATAAGGCCGGCTCGTTCGTGACTGCAAGCGGACGACCAGCAACCGGGCTGATTGGGACCTCCTCCGTTCACGTAGAAATCAGCATGACCCACAGCTTCTATGATACCTTGCACTCCCATATTGACGTGGATGACGTCAACGAAGTCAGCGTCGCTTTTATCCAATCGTCTCGTCCTGTCAGCGTATGTGAAGCAAGGCCCCGCCGGATCCAACCCGGTGATCTTTCCCAATTTCTGTCTTGATTTAGTGTTGAAGTACTTTCCTGTCCATGAAGATATTTGAGCGCCCAGGCTCAATCCCACTAAATGAACTGTCTCCGGCTTCAGTCCATCCTCGACTAAATCGTAAAGCAAATATCCGAGTAGCTCGCCGACGTGTTTGATCATTGCCGCCGATTTTAAAAAGTTGCCCTCTGATATTTTACTCGCGTCCAAGAGGAAAATGTTGTATTTATCCTTTTTATTCAGTTCCTTCGATATTGAGTTCGGTTGGCTTGATTCGGGGCTGTCGTTGAAGCCGTGAATGATTACGAATGTATCGCGATCGAAATCAATCAGTTTTTCCGATATCACGTAAGGATAAGCGTATCGCAAAGGTATATACTCGGTTTTTAACGGACTTATGTAGAGTAGGTTTACAGTGTTTTTGAGCTCGATGAAGTCGCTGGTTGTGTTGTAGGTTTCTGTGATGGATTTACCTGAAATCAAATTAAAAATCATTGAAAGCTAGTTAGAAAATATATTTTTTGAAGTTGAAGCTCTCGATGGAAGGACTATTTATTACCGACCGTACTGAAATTCTCAGCAGATTTATTTAATTAATTTCATAATAACGGTATAGTTCTAATAAAAAAACACTTTTTTGTGGGATATTAGTAATATAACTCACAGTAATGATTCTGTAGGATGATGATTTGCAATATACATACATATATCAGCGCATCAGTTGCGAGAATCAAGTTACCTCATTATGGCGTTGTTTATAGCCTGTCCAGCATACTAGTATAATGGAGGTCAATGTGCGTGACTCTCTCTTGTTTTAAGAGGAGGATTCTTGTCGGAGTTGACCATCATATTAGTCAGTTGATCACAACACCGAATTTCAAAGGAATCGCCCCGTCTTCGTCGCCAATCAGCCGATCAGCTTTAGCCTTTATCTCCGCGTCGACTCCAGCGGCAGCTGTCGATGACAGCTACGGCTTCCAAGCCGTGCGACCGCAGCTGATCATCAGATTAGCCAGACAAGCGAAAGGATACCCATACCGGAATTAGCGTATTATATTGATTAACGTCAGACTACAATGTGGTAACCAGAATTTTACTAGGAAACGCAAACTATAGATGGCAATCATAGTTAAAAAATATTAACCTACTACTATACTGTTCTATATTCGCAGCGATCGAAAAGCGAGAGACTTTGCCATAGGGCTACATATCAGTGTTTCCCGCGAGAATAAGTAGCTTAAAATCGCTGCAAACCTTTCAGTCGTCAAAGGATTTTTCGGTCATATCTCTATAAAATACTAGATCTACCAAACTGTAACGTACGTAGACTAGCCCAGTCGTATCAAATCGTTGATCATAAATCAATAGCCCTTTACGAACGCTCTCGCTTTGCGATCGCTGCAATTATAGGTGGTTCGTCTACACGCCGGTAGGGACGACTTAAAACGATAGTTGTTGTCAACAAAGTGTTTAATTGCGAGACCGATTGAAAATCGAGAACGTTCGTTGCAACCGCCCTAATACTATAGCTTACGCAGTTTATTTGCTTTTGCAATTGTAAATTTCGAAAACTTTCGTTTTGAGTTGCCCCTAGCGGCGAGTAGCCGAACCACCTCCTAAAATCTCGGTGACCGAAAAATGAGAGAGTTCCCAATAGGGCTGTAGTCCGGAATATCGGTCATTTAATGAACTGCATAGGTCTGAAACCGCTGAACTTCTTTTAGCGCCATATTGAATTCGAGACGAAATAGGGAGATGCACTGTAAATTAAAGTACGATACTAGCGCTGACAGTCACCTTCATACTTCAGCACTATCGTACTTTCGTACTATACCAGTATGACGTATCACAGTACCAGTACCAGTACCAAAAGTAGTTGCCTGATTACTTGATGATGCGTGATGTAGGTTGAAGCTTTTGGAGATGCGTTGAAAATGCGAAGGTTGCGTTGGTTCTGATGTCGGAGGTCACCAGTATAACGGATCTGGTCGAGGTAATAGATGACTGAGTAATTGGCTCATAAACCCAGAGTCCTTATGTTATGTTGTCCTTGTACCTTGAGGATATATACAGGGGAAAAAAACACAACGTGAAAATTATAACCGTTTTAGTAATATAGAGAGAAGACAACGACACCAATTGAGTATGTTGACAGAAGTAAATTAATTAATTAAATTGCGCTCTTTTATGTCCATTTAAATATGAGAATATTTGAACATCAAAAACATTTCAACGTCAATACGAATACGGAGAAATAAATACCGTGTGAAATCTGAATTTGCTATACTAGGAAATATAATTGTCGCTTTCTGTGTGAACTTACATACATTTGTTTTCGTACTAAGAGTTATATGATATTTTGTCATTTAATATTATTTGAATCGTTGCTGACTGATTTTCCCTACAGTACATTGATTTTAGATTTCAGAGCTATAATCTCATACGAATTTGAACTGTACTATATACCTAATGTCATCAGCGGTTATTAGGCTACATCTTGCATTAGTACATCGACGAAAATAGGCTTGCGTTCTGTGCAACCAAGGTATAAACCCCACACCCTGACTTGAACTAGTTGCAGGGAGCCTTGAGAGCTGATCCTGAAATCACCATAGTCAGTAATCCCCTGACCTGACGTACGTGTATCTTAGCGGTCAGCGCCATTAAGACAATGGCGCCCACAATGACTATCATTAAGTATAGGTCTTTTTATTCCGACCATATTTCCGTCGACTCGCCTTGTGAGCTACGTCGCTGCCGTCGGATGGCAGAACGCTGCAACTTGAGTTGCAGTGTTTTGTCATAAGGCGTGTGAAATGATTCTCCAGATCGACAATGTAAGAGGGTTTCCCCTTTACTGCTCTGAAGACCAATAATTCGATCAACAATATGTAGTAACTCGAAAACAATACTATTTAATATGGTCAAGTCGTCAACTCAAGTTGTATTGTTTTGATCTTCGAGCCACTTGGGACCAATTTACAGCGGCAAAACGCGCTAAATACTTATTATTTCATCCATCGCTCACTCCGCGGTCCCCAGACAGTCATTAGCCGCGTGTTTGTTATCTCATGGGGTAAAAATCTAATTAAAGTCAGCCGTATGTATTGTGGCTCGTGAGAGGCTTTGCCGACGGCCTTTAATGGAAATTATTATAGTAAGAAACAACAACATTAAAAATAATCGAAACGAACCTGCACATTGGTGTGAAAAATAAAATTAGTAAATTCTTACAAATGTAAGTCCATTCGGAAAAAAAAGATTGCTACGAAAACTTACACAGATTTGGGTTATTAACGATCTATGCATTTGTGTACGTAAAAGAATTCCTGGGTCTTGAAACTTTTTGGCTGCATGCCATTTTCCAAATGAGTATTTTTTCAGGATTATGAATAATTATTTATCAACTCCATAATAATAATAATATGCAAAGATTTTCTTAAATTATTTTAACATTATTTTGTTTTTTATATCCAATAATATGTTTTTTAGTTTCTTAAGAGATTAAATACTACCTAAAAGGTATTATGAAACGGACAACTCCCAATTTATTTGTCCATAGTTTTCTATTTATACACGGCATGCATAACATACTAGGTACTAAATATGTAAATTTAAAATGTTATTAATTAAAAATAAAGTAAGGTATATGTACGTCTATACTACAATTATTTTCAACTGCATACATGAAGCACTTATTTCATAACATTTCCTCAGCTCGCTATTATGGCAAAAAGAAGCAAGTGTAAATGTAGTGTTTTGTCATATAATTTAAAGGAAAATCTATACGATTTGTTCCACCAAAACAAGGTTTAGTAATTTATGTTATTTATTTACGGCATACATTACAAGAAAATCAGTTCCTTTTTGTTTGCCCATAAAATTGTCACAATATGCAATATATTGGTTTAAATGCATTTAGGGCTATATGACAGGAAATAAAGAAATGCAAAAATGTTGAAAGCCATTTATTGCGACCTTTTGTTATCAATAAAAATATTTTAGTATCTGTTAAAACATTGATCTACAAGAAAGGAAATACTTGCTAACCACAGCCTAATTACATTTCTACCTAATTACAATTCTAAACATTTTTTATATTTAATAAAAATATTTAGGAAATTTTTTACACAATGATATTGCGTCACTCCTAACTAGGCAGTGCCTGTTCAAGGAAAACGCCAATTTTACATGCTATATAATTTTAAATATTAATTTAAATTCAAATTTAAAAAATAACATTTTAAAACATGTTGCTAAAGTTACTGAGGGAACGGCATTCTCAAATGTCGATTTATTCTAACCCATTGCGCAGACAGGATTTATGCTTAGCACAATCAATGACTATACTGTGGAGCAATTTATGGAGGACAGCACTAATTACAATAAGGAGCTATTTATTGCTTTTATCGAAATTTGAAAGGTCGTTGAGTCCTTGGAAAATTGTGGTATTATTAATGTACTGAAACGGTTCCAAATTGATGGATACATCACTTTCATTAAAGATAACTATAGTGAGGCTATTGAACGACATACTCCGACAGACTGCTTGCCACGGCATGACATACCCAATAGCACGCAGACGCGTTTGAAATAAGTACAGCCGAATCGTCAAAATGAAATGATGCATTATGTTCGACGAAATAGTGGCGAAATTTGTAAGCCGTACAAGAGGAGAGAGTAAACGTGCCTGTTATGTATACACAGTAGCATTGTCTCGGAAGTGAGAGTGGAAAAATGCGCGACGGAGCATGTCGCGTGTGCTGTCAGTGAGGACATCCCAGGCGTAATCTCGAAACAAAGGGAAATTGGAAATTTAATTTAAAGTTAGCTACCGTGACATTAACAAAATCAAATTATCTTGTGCAAACCACAAGGCTGTAGATGTTACCAAGAAAAATAAAACAGATCGCCAACAGTATTTGACCGATATTGTTAGTTGATTGCTTCGACGTAGGTATCGATAATGAATATTAACTATGAATTGAAATATTAACTATGAATATGTTGGAATTTAATTAGTGAATCATTTTACTTTTTTTTAGTTTTTTTTGTTAGGTTTTTTGTTTTTTTTTAATGAGATTATTTTTGTTTTATTTTGTTGTCTTTTAATTTGACACTATTGCCACTATTTATTTTTCTACTATGTTATTCCAATTTAAATTATATCTAATATGTATTTTTTTGACGATTTAACCAGATTAGGTATCTACCTATATGATTGTTGTAGATACGTAGTTTTTTGAAAAATAAAAATGATTATGATTATGAGTATGAATAATAGAAAATGATCATAAACACTTGGAAATCGTTTGCTGCTCATAGCAATAAAATTAGACTGCTGTTCACCGCATATGTGTTAATTGGTTGCTTCGCTCAGAACGATCGACTCTCATTAAGTGCCTTGATAATGACATTTTCGTACCTATTCATATTTGAGTATGGTTTGAATATCCCAAAAAAAACCCCATAATCTTGATTGTTTTGAATTAAGAAATTGAACTGAGCTGCGCGTATATGTCTTGAATCGTTAGGATATTCCTAAAATAAAATGTAATTATTTTAGAAAAGTGCAAGGTTTCTCATTGTTACTATAAAAACTTTCTTGGCCTAAAAGAAATTGCGTTTCATAGAACTCAGTTAGTGGCGTTTCAATAGGGAATCCAGCATTGTTAAATTGCTACATTTTGAAGACCATACATCTTATGTTTAATTTTAAGCGCTTTAAGTTTTTTTAAGGCTCGTACTATGAGATCAAGTGTCAAAGTTCACTTGCAAAGCGTGTGCGCCGTCAGTTGTGACGTCACAATGTATGTATTTTGTTTTATTTAATAGGTTTCTTACTTAGATTCTGGCGACTCAATTGATGATATACATGAAGGCTTCCTCGATTTTACTTTTTTATCGGACAGTAAAATAATAATAATTTCAGTTGATTGGCCTATGTACATAGAAGACGCAGATATTATTATTAGTGTTCTTGTTTCATATTAAGTTGATGAAACCCATAAATTTAATATTTTTCAATTATGATCTAGACAAATTAGTCTATCCATATGTGACGTAAAAATAATATACAAGTCTACGGCCGACCTAACACACAAAAAGAAAGCCAAACTTATAACAATGGATATTGCCATGAACCATCAAGTCTGCAAGATCGCATCTGCAACATTATAATGCTAGTCATTGGACAATAGGTATAAAAGATGAAGTAAAATCAATATTTTTTATAGGAAATATTTCGCATCGCTCTGTATCGTTCACCTCTATCACCTATATCTGTATTTAGTTCACCTGTTTCTGTATTTAGACCTTTGGTAATAGGTGTGAAAAAGGTCCCGTAGTCCTGATAAGTAATAGGCTAGTTTAAATTTCATTTACTATACCTACGTTAAATTTAATTTTATTTGCAAGCCGGTGGTGGAGGCAATTGATGTCAATGGGAAATTGTCTATAATTAAGTAAATGAATCTCACATAATGCGGTCACTCCGAAGAACAGGGCCTGGGTGAAGCTGTTGCTTGGCAGAACAGCGGTTGTGTTGGCCACTTCTGCAGCTGACAAAGTGGTTAAATGTGTCACGATGCAGAGAACGATAGCCAATAGAGTGCGCGGCATGGCAATCCGGTCTGACGGGCGATGGTATCGCCAGGCCGCGTGGCGAGATCGTGTCCGACAAGCCTAACGCTCACTGGACAGTGGATGACGAACATTCTCGAGCGCAGTCGACACGACAGTCGCGCCGCGCCGACCGCCACAGCGCAGGAGTGGGAAACGCAGAAAGCAAACAGAGCGGTGGTGCTGTAATGCTGGAAGCAGCGCGGCCGAGTCGTTGCAACGTCCGTTACATAAAGCAAACGGGTAATTATTAGGTGCAATCGCAGTACTAACATTAAAAATGATTTATTTCCTTTAGCAATTCACCGCTGCTACAACGCGTGAATTCGGCGAAGCCATGGATGATGATGCATTTTGTTTATTTGTTTGCGTGTTTAAAAAAAAATATTTGCGTGTCGGCTCCGACGCGCGACTAGAGTTTACTCTTTAAGTGCGATTGGAATTGACTATATGTACATTAGGCAAAGGGGGAAAATTGATTGATTAATTGATTGATCGATCGATCAATCGATCGATTAATCAATAAATCAATCAGAAATCATCAAACACCAATCAGTCAGTCAATCATCAATCAATCAATTAATCATCATCAATCAAGCATCATCAATCAATCATTATCATCAATCAAACATCATCGAGCAATACTCATCAATCAATAATCATCAAGCAACCATCATCAATCAATCATAATCAATCACCCTCAATCAACCAATATCAATAATCATCAATCAATCTTCGTCCATCAAACATCAATCATAATTAATCAATCATTATCAATCAGTCACCATCAATCAATCAATTACTAAAAAATCATCAATAAATCAATAAATATCATAAATAAATCAATCAATCATCATCAGTAAATCATCATCATCAATTTATCATCATCAATCAGTCATCGTCAGTCAATCATCATCAATCAATTTATTGATGTATGGTCAATATGGGTTGGCTCGGAAACTGGCAAATTTCATAGAAGTTATGGTCTGTTGGGTATTGTTGCACCCTTTTCAATTTGTGAACTTTACTGATATTAAACGTAATGCTTTTTGTTTTAACGTCCGATTTTACTATCCAGCCAATTCACATACCGAGGGCTTTAAATGAAATCGATTCTTAATGAGTAAATTAAAAAAAAAAAACTGGAGATGCAGTTGTACAAAGCCATGCCAGTTACAAACAAACAATAATAGTAGGTAAGCAAAAATATAATGGGTTTTCCAATAAGTATGTGCAATAAAACAAGCTGTGTGTGAGGTATTAACGAAATCTATATATTAAGTTGAAACGTATTTTTTCCTGTAACGGCCATATTAAGAGAACTGCTAGGTGTAAAACTTTGGATGTGATGCAAAATAAAAAAAAAACAAAATTATTACGTATAGAACATTCTACCGTATACAGATGTCTCGGAGCAGGGCAGCCACAGGCGTCTCATTCGCGGGGCATGCATGCGGGACGCGGCTGACGTGATAGGAAAAGGGTTTTGCTATCGTCTGGTTTTGATAGACATCTCTACAATAACTTTCTGCTCCATATCTATCGCGTCCATTTTTAGAATACTTAAATCTGTTGAATAGCAGCAACCGCTATTCTCAATTAGTATATCTTTTAAAACATATTTCATAAATCAAATTTATTTGTTTGAGAAATAATTACATAAAACATTAATTTTGCTTACAGAAATAACAGGAACCGAATGGGTTTTTGATTCTGTCACTCAACTGGGACTAGCCCGTTCTAGGATGGACAGTGCTCTAATACTACAAGAAAATATGTAAAAGTTTCAGTAAGTCATAAAACTAAATTGCCTTAAAATGCGGTCCTAAAAAAACGCAATTCTCTAATAAAATCGGCGTTAAATCGAACATAACATTCCGTTTAATAGAGTGTGACAGATGGAATAGACTTTAAACTAATATAAAGAGAAAAATAAAGTTACAAGAAATAAAGAAAAAGTCATAAGAACAATATAAAAAAGTCATTAATATTTAATATATGGTAAGTAATATGCACACGAAACCCACTAGACAACTCCTGAGTGATAATTTGAATGTACCTACCTAGGATGAAGACGACTTTCGGACAGCGATACTACTCTTTCATAGCTACAAGAGTTTATAATAAATTAAGCAGTGACATAAAAGCAGCCCCAATTGTCATTTGTTTAAAAGCAAAATAAATAAATGGCTGTTGCAAGAAGAGCGTTTATCTATCCATGCCATGATCGATGTAGTAGAATAAGTTGAAGTTGACTTAACATATATTGTGTTTATATGTATGTATGTGTGTATATGTGTATTGTAATGCATTTAGTATTTCTATTTCATGTATAATATTGTATTCTTCTAAATTTTTTATTATTATATATATATTTTAATTATTATTATTATTATTGTGTTTGGTTGGTTCATCGAACCTCGTTTTAAATGTAAAAATATAAATTGCTTACCCTGAACGGGTATATCCCAGTTGGGCAGCACTAGCCAGTGAATGAAAGAGGAAAGTTTTGGTCGTTTGTTTTAATATTATAATTATTGTAAATGGTTAAATTGATATTTCCAATAAAATAAATAAATAAAAAATAAATATACATATATTTTTAGATAAATGCTGAAAAAATAGAGGGTGGCATTAAAAAAATCCACTAAATATTGTAAGTGCAAGTGACATTGAACTATATATTTGTGACGATACGCTTTCATCACAGATTAGACATAATTAATATCGTATTGTAATAATGATAATGTTGGAATTTGTTTTTTATTTATTTCACAGGTATATATCGTAACTGATATAACACCAAAAATATACAATAAACACAAATCTGTGTTGGGCTAGTCCTAAGCGGTGCAACATAAGAACCACTATATATTACTATATCAGCCTAGACGAGGGACACTTTTCGCTTTGTACATGTTTCAACAAGGACTACACATATAACTCGGACTGTGGTCCATTCGTATGAATTAACATGACGCGTAACGGTGTGGGCGTGACAGTAGTTACCGTGTCGTAATGTTAAAACATAATGTTATTTCATTACGCCGCGACCTTGGGATTTCGATTCTAACATGACAGCATATAGTAGTATACCTACGGTTATACTCGGACACATGAATCATGTTGAAACTACAGTATAATGTTATTTCCTTATTAACCGTAAGGTGAATGTTGATACATATAATATAATTAAGTAATGGAGTTTCAACAAAATTCCTTGTAATTCAACAAAAACGATTGAAACATCGTTGTTCTGTATAAAACCGTAATAACAAAATGGTAATGTAAAACTCAATGCAATAATTTTTTCAGTGTATATATGTACGATTCTGTCTTTATAACTGTCTTTAAAAATGGACGTTTCACGGATTCAGGTGCTACGAAGATTCTGGGTTCGTCATTGTATTGCACTGATTGCCCTGAGGCTAAAAATGCCTTTGTTAAAAATGCATATCTCAAGATTTATATGAAGTGTCACTTTTTATAATAAAGCAATTGAACTGCACTGGTAACCTGTATGCATATGAAATGCAGTCTTAGATTTACTTGAGATTTGTAAAACATTCGCTAAAGACGTTTTAAGACAAGGTGGACAAGGTGGAGAAAAAAGTGTAAACCAATAAAAAAATCCTAATTCGGCGCTGATTACTTTCGAATGCTACATCTTTATCAACTCAAAGTTGAAAGGTTATCTATTTTAAATAACCTAGGACTTACTCGAAATAATGTTCCTATATTTTAATTAGGTTCAATTTTGATGTCTGATTATTTAGCTACCTCTACCGCTTCAACCTACTCGAACCTTTCATATCATTATCTAACACCATATGATGTAGATAGCATCTAAAATCCTCTATATTGTAGTACGCACGACCTTGAAATTAGACAGAGAGGGTGAAACAGAATTACTCCGCAGGTCGAATAGTTACAATGGATCTTTTTTTGTTTCGCTGGGCGGACTGACTGACTGATAGCCGTTATAAATCTCGTCAACAGCCGTTTCGCCCTCTCATGATGCCGAAAGAAGGGGAAGGGGGTACCCTCCCCTATCATACCCCTTTTAGTCGCGTTGCAGCTAACGTACTAAATGTTTCAGAAGACATTTAGAATCGTACAATGGACAGATTTCGTTCGTAATCGCTATTTAACTCGAATTGCTTAGATTATGCTGTACGCAGATACGGCTGTTTATGATAAAGAAACCAAGTAACATTTCCTATTTTTATGAGATAAGATTATTATATTATAAGGTCAGTTTAACTGGGAATCTGTTGAGATAAAATATACCAAGTCTGCAGTATTTTTTTTATTTTATTGAGGACAAAAACAGTGTACAAAAATAAGTACGCAAATATATTAAATATACTGTTACAACAAAGAAATGTTTACCACTAAATGATAACAATTTAAAATAGACAGAAAAAACAGTGTTGGGAAACCGCGAGTAGGATAGACAGAGAGTAATTTTAGGCAGGATATAAAAGATAACCACAGAAAGAAATACATACACTGCAAATTAGATACTATAATCGGATGTTTATAATTGACCTCGGTTACATTCTCTATTTGAGGAGCCGCTCTCTCGAACCAATTTAAATTGATGAAGTCTACTTACGCGTGTCTTGCGGCACATAAATGCGCTATATTCGGCAGCGTTAAACCTGGATATTTTTACAGCAAGCCCACATCTTTTCAAAATATGGGCATTGCGCTACTGGTTTATGTCAGAATAAGTTCGATTGTTTTAATTCTTTATGCACTCTGTTTTTTTTTGTCCATTATTAATGCTTCTATTTGCATCTTTAATGCTTATTTAAAACATATTGTGTAAGTACTTAGAATTAATTTAATGTTTACATTTATGTTTACATTATGACTCAACGGATTGGTCTTAACTGTAATGTTCATTTATGTATGAAATGAAAATAAATATATTTACGATATGTGCAGATAATTTGTTTTGTTTGTTTCTTATGGAAGGATAAATATATAACAAATCGTTCATTATTGACATCTAAATCAAAGAGTTTTAGTCTAGTTTTATTAAACAATTGGTCTCTTTGTATTTCCAAGCCTCCGTATATCGTCTGTAGTCGCATCAAAATACTGGTTTCCACCAGATAGCCAAAGGTTAGCAGCGTCGGGCGCAGTCACTACAGACTCAAGGTCACACCGTCCTAGGAAGCTTGGAATGAACACAAAGACTGTGTGGATAAATATAATCCAGGTCAAGTTTCGGCTCATGCCCGCCAGGGTCCAAACTCAACCGAGAGGCACTGGGAAAAGCCACCCAATAGGGCGGATTTGGACGAATTTCTCCATCCCCAGTCTGGTCACGTATTCGAGGTCGCTGCGCGGCCTGTACCTGACATTAACAGTAATTCATATTCGAATTTATCGCGTATCCAAGGCGCTGTTTGACCGTCTATAACACTCGGGATCGATTAGCTAACAGATCGTTTCTAAGGGTAGGTGACGCCAGGCCAACATCTACCGCTGCTTCATCGGAACTTATCTTTCCAGACCAGAACTTATCTTTCCAGACCTCGGACACTCGTCGATTGAGAAGAAGTCTAGCAAACCCGCCAGGGATCTCCGCCCAGGGCGGCCAGAGGCGTTACCCCGGCGCACGTTAGGTTTGTTGACAGGTCTTAACTATCAACAAACTCTTTGAGGAGGATGCCGGATGGTAGTCGAACCGGAAATCGGAATAGGCGTCCCGATATAATACACGTTATTAGTGCCCAATCTACATGGCCCCGTTCAGCCCCACATAGTCAGTACAAATAGAGTTGTCAACTACAACGAGCGAACCCGTCACCTCAGGAAGTTTCAACGATTATTCGTTCTATCTCCCGTGAAGTGAGCGCAGAAGACTTGGACAAAACAGACCACCGTCCAGCTCCGCCACATACCCGTAAGAGGCCAACGCCTTAACCGCGAGATAACCAGGTGTGTTACACAGCGGGCTTAGACTCACGCTCTTACTTCCAATTGCGACCAGATTACTCCGGTCTCTCGATTGGTTACGAGTTCGAGGTCGCTTGCGCGGTCCTCTCCCTTACAAAGCGGTGAAACGGTGTATACCGAATCTATCGCGGATCACGGCATCCTTTGCCCGGCTGTTCACCCAGGATCGGGTAGCCGATGGTCGTTTCAAGAGCAGTCGCCATAAGGTTCGCAACCACCCCCGCTCTATATGAAACCGTACTGCTTCCAGACTCCCCCGACTGTTAGTCAGAGTGCACAATCGATTGGCTTACGCCGCACGGTACGTAGACCGTTCAGGAGCGCCAGAAGGTTGATTCCTAGGGGAAACTAGCCCTAAGGCCAGAGTCCTGCCCGGGCTCGCACTTCATGCGTGGAGGCCGTCGGATGGGTGTTGACCCGTGAGTGTGACCAACCCTGAATAGAATGGGTCTTTGTGACCAACTCAGCAAGGGCCTATTAGCTCCCCAAAAGTCAGTACAATGATAGGTGACCTCTGTTGTACTGCCACATGATGTTATAAAGCCAGTCCCTGGAAGATCAATGTAGCCAGACAATAATGCGGGCCATTACCACGAGATGTTTACAAAGTTTTTTCTAAAATAGGTGCTTCTTGAACCAATGTCAGAGTACATGATGCATTGTATACCTTCGCCTAACAAAACCCTCAAATGTTGATCATTAAAATTTCTTAATTACAACCTAAGCAATGGTTTTATTTCATTCCGAAGAAACTGGCTAAATATAATAATTCTTCCCGTTCCCCAAAAACTGCATTTGAAGCTCTTGGCCACCTTCGCCTGGTTCAATAATATAGAGCCTGCCTTGGTGGTCAAATTTGGCCTGAATGGCGAAGTTTTTTGTTTATATAAGAACATAGTAATAATAAATCATATATTTAGATAATATGTAATAACATATAAAATTCGAGCCTATTGTTATGTGCGTGCGTGAAAATCAGCCCTATTATGTATCGTCTCTCGCTGTAGCTATTCACTGTCACGCTCCGTTATTGCCTTTGTACCGAAATCTGTATAATATAAGGCGAATTTAGCAACACTACCTATCTAAATATAGCAGACACAAATTAAGCCTTCTTGAAAAGGAGAGTAGCTTACGATCAAAGGATAGTATCGCTAATTATTAAAACTACCTACTTGATTAGTCGAGACGGCCGTTTTCCAAATTTTCAGTCTTTAGAAGTTTCTTGGGAGTTCAGTGCACTGAACGCACTAATGAACACAGGTAAATATGTATATTTAAAAGAGTAAAAAACACGACTGCCGTTAAAGACAGTGGATTACTGTATTAATAACCATTTTTACTACGGTTTTTCACGAAATATGTGAGGTTTATATATTTATCCATATAGATATAATTTAATTAATTAATTAATTAAATTAATTTTACAATTTATTTACAATGCATAGGTCTCACTAACAATCATATCAATAAAAAAATATAGTATTAAAATTAAAATTAAAATTGAACACGGCCGATATGAGAATTAGCAGGTATGTACTGCTGCTGCCCAACTAAGTGCCAGGACTTGTGCCAGGGTAGCGAGCTCTCTAGTTTTTAGTTCACATATATTCGGCGATTTGAAAAATACACGTATATTTCCGGAATGCACTTAATCAGACCTTTCATTTGACACTAAACCTGATATATTTGGTTAATTTATTGATATTTGGACATTTGGACATTTAGACAACTACTTACTTAATATTTGGATAGTAAAGGTACCCTATGGCAATCGGGATGATATAACGATTCCAACAATACCACACTCTTCTAAATCGGTTCAAGCGTTTACTGTCCTTCCTTACATCCTTTACATCCTTTACTGTCCAAATATTAAGTAAGTAGTTGCCTAAATGTCCAAATTTCCAAATATCAATTAATTAACCTAAATATATCATGTTTAGTGTCAAATGACTAGTTTCAACCCCCCATGACTAGTTTTAACCCTACAATAATGCAGTCAATGAGCCGACACTTTTTGGGCTCGAGTGAGATTGAAGAAATCGTTCCTTCATAAATACTGTATTTTGTGGTCTCTAAATACCTACTCTACTTTGATCCAGTATGCGCGGGTTATCCATTCTTCCGTTTAGTATACCGTGAACGTTTATTGTTTAATTGTTTAATTTCGTTTTATTGTTTAATTTTATAAAAAAAAACAAAAAACATCTTTTGTCAACAACAAAAACACAAGTGATAATATTATGAATTTAATATTAAATACATGTATGTTTACAATGTTTAATTTAACAAACCTAACCATCTATTTAGATATGTTGTTTTTTTTTTCAATTTTACATATTTCAATGAATATATTATATGTACATATGTATATATGTTTAACAGTTTTATACAGCCCACCTAAACTTGCTTTGTTGAAAGACGGCAAAAAGACGAAAATAATGCAATATCATCCCTTATCTTGTTGCACGTATGAGCGATCCCGCCGAGTTTATACCGCAGCCTGAAAAGAGAGTAGCTTGTGACAAAGGCACGGTGCTTTTTATTTGTGCTATGCGGTGCAGGTGAAAAAGTCCCGGAGCCCACTGTTGTTTCCGGAATTCCGCTAATGTCCAGTGTAGTTGGGCCATTATGACCTATGTGTTGGGGTCGGGTCAACTCACAGGTCAGCACCCATCCGGTAGCCTCCACGTAGAGGTACGAGTCAGGGTAGGACTCTGTGCCTGCGGGCCAGTTCGTCTGGGAATCCTCCTTCGGACGCCCCTGGGCCGCAAACCGCCCAGGGGCGGCGTGAGGCGTCAGCTAATCGATTGTGAATTCCGATTGAGTCTGGAAACGGTCTTGCTTCCAGACTATTTTTCTGAAGACTGTTCTATCCTATAGAGCGGGGGTGGTTGTTAACCTTACGGCAACCGCTCTTACCGGCAACTAATCGGCCACCCGATCCCGTCTGACAGCCGGGCAATGGACACCGTGGTCCGCGATAGATTCGGTTAATTCCGAGGACCGCGCAAACGACCTTGAACCCCTAACCAGTCGGGAAGCCAGAGAAATCTGTCCGAAACTGATAGCAATATATACCAAACAGTAGGTTTACTCTCGAGCTACAGGGCGTTGCGGGAAGAGGGTGCGAGGAATGTGGACAGAGGGGTACGTCTTGGCGAGGGCCTTTGGTTAGCGTTACGCGCAGGTAAAGGTTGGCGACGTTTTCGAACGTTTGCAAAGCGGCCGTAGCAACTGGCGGTCATATGCGAGCCCTTAGGACTCGTGGCGTATTCACTTCGATTTCAATTTTATTTTAAGAGAAGCTACTGTCTGGTACACTTGGGAGTTAAGCGGCCCTTGCTGAGTTGGCCACGAAGACCCATTCTGTTCAGGGTTGGTCACACTCACGGATCAACAGCCATCCGACGGCCTCCACGCATGAAGTGCGAGCCTGGGTAGGACTCTGGCCTTAGGGTTAGTTTCCCCTAGGAATCAACCTACTGGCGCTCCTGGATGGTCTGCGCACCGTGTGGCATAAGCCAATCGATTGCGCACTCTGACTAACAGTCGGGGGAGTCTGGAAGCAGTACTGTTTCCTATAGAGCGGGGGTGGTTGCGGACCTTATGGCAACTGCTCTTGAAACGACCATCGGCTACCCGATCCTGGGTAAACATCCGGGCAAAGGATGCCGTGGTCCGCGATAGATTCGGTATACACCGTTTCACCGCTTCGTAAGGGAGAGGACCGCGCAAGCGACCTCGAACTCGTAACCAATCGAGAGACTGGAGTAATCTGGTCGCAATCGGAAGTAAGGGCGTGAGTGTAAGCCCACTGGGTAACACTCCTGGCTATCTCGCGGTTAAGGCTCTTACGGGTTTGTGGCGGAGCTTGACAGTGGACTGTTTTGTCCAAGTCTTCTGCGCCTGTTGTAGTTGACAACTCTAGTTGTCTGGTATACTGTGCTGGTATTAAGGGCGCGAGTTCTGCCCGCTGGGTGCACATTCCCGGTTTCTCGCGGCAAGGCGTTGGCTTTTTACGGGTGAGTGGCGTAACTAGGCAGTGGAGTGTTTCGTCCCAATAGAATATTTTTCGTCTAAAGAATTTTTCGATTGGTGTTATTTTGTTAAACTTTCAAATACCATGAATGTAAATACGATTATACGTTTTGAAAATAGTGGAAATGTTCAAAAATGCTTTTGCTAGAATACTCATACTCGTAACCTATTTAATTCCAAAGACATAAGCCGAAAAAGTGTTAAATGAATTTATTTATTTATTTATTTCCCAAAACATAATTAACCTTACATATGATTCCAAATCGTTAATTATTTTTCTAGACTAACTATTCTAGACTAAATATTATTCTACTTTAGACTATTATTATAATTCTACTGTTATTACTCTAGTCTATTACTATTACATCATTATTATTCTAATATTTAGACTATTATTCTAGACTATAGTAAACGAGACAGAGAAATATGTTAGAGCGTAATATTAAACGATTATACTTACATATATCTAATGATTATCTAACCTTTCTTATTATCCTAGTTACTACTTTTTAACAATCGTAATACTACATACCTACTACAAATTTACCTAATTACTTGATTGCTAAGAAATGCCGCTACTGTACTTTGCAATTGTGCTAAGTTCACCGTCCAAATATCCAATTCTGGCTCAGCCGAACATAGTGCATTTAGTTACGGTACGAAGCGTCCGCACCGTGACGCAGTGTTTTTATTTTTTATTTTATATACATATAAGTAATGCAAATAATTAAAAAGTAAACAATTTCAGCTATTTCAGCAATTAAAAAGTAAACAATGCATAGTCTAGTGGCAACGTCACCTAACTAGGCCGGGACCTGTTCTAAGGTAAACATTATTTTTTTAATGTGCTTGCACAAATACCGTGTTTATAAGAGTGGCATATATTCCATGTATGCATTAAAATGGAATTGCAAAACAATATTAAAAGTGACTAAATACTTGATGAAATTAAATAATTAAATTAAAGTTAGAAGTGGAAAATTAAAATGACAGCAAATAAATTCAAATCATAAAAAAAAACAAAAAAAAACAAAACAATTTAAAATAGTAAAAATTAGAATAAGAATTTAAACAAAATAATCCTGCATTTTACTTATAACTAAGATAATATAGTGGTAAAACTAAAACAAATTATCTCTTAATATACGTTAAAACAAAAGAATAATAATAATAATAATAAATAAAATAATAATAATAAAATAATACAATATAAGATTCAAAATATTCAAATGTCCGGGTTAGGTTATAATGTCCAGTATTTTTAAAATTCCTTGTCTTCCCTCTTTTACAAGCCAGTTTCTAAGCAGCCTTTTAAAGTAGGTCTTATTTTGTGCTGATTTTATGTCGCCAGGAAGAGCATTGAAAAACCTTAGGGCAATGAATGTATAGGTTCGCTGACCAAAAGTAGTATACCTTCTGGGTACTATCATATTATTATCTTCGGAAAACCTCGTTGATAGGGTATTTTGAGAAAAAATATTTATCTGATTGAACTTAATATATGATAGTGATGTTTTTAAATATAGTTGCCTAATATCTAACACATTATATTCATTGAAAAGATTTTCCGAAGGACAACGATACGGCTTTCGCATGATAATCTTTAAAATCGACTTTTGTGCAATATCTAAGGGGTAAAGAATGGTTTTAGAACAACCGCCCCATCCTATCATCCCGTAGCTCAAGATACTCTCACACAATGCATAATAAACGCTTTTTAGTGTTTTTGGGCCTAAAATATTTCTTACCTCTTTGAAAGTGTATCCTACTTTACGAACTTTAGATGCTAATTTATCCGTGTGTTCTTGCCATCTTAGTTTATTATATGTTGAACGATGTCTTCAGTGTTGTGCAGTGTTGAAGCAGTTGTGCAGTGATGAAGCAGTATTGAACGATGAACTGAAACTCTTCTAGGTTTGTTTGTTTGTGAAACCGTATTGAAAGTGTTTTTACGGAAAATTCTTCGCGTATTCCATTCATAATAGAAGATAATTAAATAAAACTCAAAAACATCACATGAAACTTCAGACCTTTATATATGTATGTCATGTCACGTATATATATATATATGTATGTCATGTCAGACCTTTATGTATGTCACGCGATTTCTGTAAATTAAATACAGAATTTCCATAATTTATCGCGTGATGAGTCCCAGTTATCGCCATTGTTGATTCACAACACCGATCGTTATTCGTTTGACATATATGCAGTTTTGCCAATTCCATACAAGCGAATTTCGTCTACCAACCGCAAGAGTCGAAATCAGCGACTTAATATTTAATAATTTATGCGATAAATTGCTATGGGATTGGGTTATTAAAATGCAAAATAAATAAAACATTGAATATTTTAAAACAGCAATTTTTATTTTGATAAAATACTTATTTTTAATAAAGTAACCATTTTACGACATAGAGTCAAGGTGGTCCTGTCCTTGTATTGAATTTTGGGATAAATAAATTCAAAAAGGTTTTTATAATAAAATTAATCTCGGTTTTGACTTCTTTATTAAATTAATAAAATTTAGAAATTAGCTACACAATTTATACTCAGCAAACGGTGAACCGGATATGATCGATTGTTCGAGTACGAGCTAGAAAATTCTGGAACATTTGATATGAGCCTATATGAAGCGCCAAAAACTCGTTTTCCGGGCATTTCAAATCGGAGCCGTGGCGCTAGTTAGTGGAAGTTCCGAGGTGGTCTTCATTCTCTGTTGTGTTAGACATTATATTTCTCGGTGAGTGCGTTCGATAATTATATCTTGGTATTGCTTTTTTGAAGGGTTTATCTGGCTGAGTTGGGGGAGCGAGATTCGATTTCCTCGGAACGCAGGGTGCCGTCTCTGTTTCCCTTATTCGCTCCTACCCCAACACCTGAATCCCTAGTCTAAGTGGAGGATAATTTCAGGAACTTCCACGGGGAGAATTTCCACGGGGAGAACTTCCACGGGGAGAACTTCCACGGGGAGAATTTCCACGGGGAGAACTTCCACGGGGGCAAACTCCTGGGAGCCTTGCCTACTTCAATCGTTCCAGCCGTTTGAAGAGTACTCCCGAATTCAACCGTTCCAGCCGGTCGGGGTACAAGGGTACGGCCGAAGAGCTCCAGAAATCAAAGAATACGCCCATTCCAGCTTTCCTGAAGATCATCCCGAGCCGGGTCGGTCGATCGCCAGCGCCGCTATTCGTCGCCGTACCGTACGATACGATTACGGCTTAAATCGTACCAGTCACCGCCACGTAACCACGTGACGTCGCCGCGACCATCGAGCTGAAGGCGGGAAGTTTGAATCCACTTTCCAGAACATTCTATTGTCCTTACCCTACTGTAAATTCTATTGTACTTACCCTACTGCTGTTTCTCTACCTACCACTCGTCTGACTGTTGACCCTTCATGATCAGCCGGCCTCTGAGAAAAGTCCCATTGTTCTGAGCTAGATTCCAGAGTTTTTGAAATGTGATAAATATTATTCCAAAGTTTTAACTGTTTTCAAAGTTTTTAATCGAATATTATAAATCGAATGTTGTAAATTTAAATTTCACTAGAGTTCTTTAAAATTCATCTTTTCTTTATTGTTATCTGCCTTTTACTAATTAAATGTCATCGTTCAAGTGATTTAATGTTTTTCTTTATAATTTTAGTTTCTACAAACAAGCGACCACATCGATTTCTAGGTATCCTAAGTACCGAGAAATCGTGTCGGTCACACTATGTATTTGTATAAAATTTATAATTGAAACATTTGTAATTATGTCTTTGATTTTGGTTGTGCGATGTGTTCCTTTGGCACTTAAAAGCTAAGAAGACTTAACCCCTCCTATGGCGGGGTAAAATTTCTGCCCGGGATATTTTTGCGCATAACTTTTAAACTACTATACGGATCGTAAAAAGAATAACTGCAAAATGATCACATTGAAATTTGAAATATTATAACGTTACAACATTATCTCGTAAAACAATTAAGATAATAATGAATAAATATTACAGTTAGCACAGCGCGGAAAGCGTCTAACCAAAAATGGTTAGCTCACATAGGAAGGGTTAATAAATATGACGTTTTACTCTAGATTGGTTTCATTCGTGGGCTCATTGACGTAGAGTAAGCTATGCAGGGCTATCGGTCTTAACTAAAAGGTAGTTGTTGTGACACTATCTAGAGGTGTATATATGTAGACCGGGCTTTCAGGTCTCTGTATCGATCTTGTTGGCAGGATGGGTAAAAGCTATTTTGCACGGCCCCATTTTCGCATTTGTTATGATAGGAGAGCCTAAACTCTTCCTAACTTTCTACTAGCCGCCAGCAGGTAGATAGCGCCTATTTTCATTACAGTAAGCCCCTTGACAGGCTAGATAATGATGCTCTGTTATCTGAGTTGGTTTATGTTCTTATAGAAAGCTCATTTTTTCCGATTCATTTCAGAAAACAGAATATCAATTACTATGAAATCGAAGACTATCGCGGGTGTTTGACATTATAAATAGGATAGAAACGAATTTACCGCGTGAAGTTTGTAGCACCCGAGGAAATTCGCATGCTCCGAGCCCGCCCACCACCACCGTTATAATCTACGCAGTGGCGGCAGCGTTATGCGGCCTACCCGCGGAACAACGGGTTGACAGCTCTTTCAGTCTACCCTAGACCTGCAACGTCGCCGAAACGTCGGGTGCTACAAACTTCACGTGGTAAATTCGTTTCTATTCTATTTATAATATCAATTGCTGAGACAAAATTATGTATGGTATTAACCATCCCAGTTCAATGAATTATTACAAATAAAAATGAAGTCATATTCGTTAGCTGTATTTTTAGAAATTGTGAAATATGTAGGTATTTTGCTTCAATTATTTTCATGCCTATGTATGCATATGTGCTAATAACAGAACAAGATAATATCTTTATAAGAGAGAAAATCCACATTTCGGAAATTGGCAAATATTAAAGAATATGTACTAAATTAAGGCGCCTTTCACCGGTGAATTAATGATGTTTTCCTCTTCATTGCGAAAGCCACCGAGACTTCAGCGGCGAAACGTAATAAACGATAACATAATTAATGCTATTTTTTTCGAAAACGCAGATTCAGATTGCAGACGCGAATCATAGTGACTAGAAACACGACACTTTCTTCGTGATCCCGACGTGGCAGTGTCAGAAGGTAGGAAGCGGCGGAGTTTGAAGAGTTTTTTAAATGTCTTTTAAGAAATTGGTAATTGGATGAAGCTAATGTGAAAAGATATCATAATAAAGGTCACATAAACAGTTGCGAATGAGTCCAATGATCAGGGTTTGAAATGCTTGTTTTTACATGAGATAAATTGATGCCGCTCACTTTCGTCGAGGACAATGTAGATTTACGGGCCCCAAATCGCCGGCGAACGAACACCCTTATCCAATCAACACAAAAAAACAAAGCTTATATTATTTAAAAGTAAAATAAACCAATTCGCAATGAAACCAAAAAAGAAAATAATGACAAAGCACGGTAATACACGAATGCCTTCTGCTTGTATTTGATGACTGTTATACAGGAAAATTTAGGAAAGTTTCCATTTTTTTTGTAAATATATGAAAAAAAGTTGCGGATTGGATATCAGCCAGCAATGCAGTTAAATAAAAAAAAGTTTAATACTTATCAACATACATATATACATCAAATAAACAGACGACAGTCACACAGCGAAGGCCTACCAAAAGAGTTTGGTAGGAGCTCAAAAAATGGGAATTTTTAAAATGTTATCTGCTTATTTTTGGGACGAATGCAATCCATTATATGATCGAAGGTATTTCTATGCAAACGTGAGTTGAAGTTGCTACCTCAAAAATTCAAGATAGAAACGGGGGAATTCTTAATCATTTTCATCAATTTAAACTATTTCGATCGAACTAGTGACATCAACTCAATGTTTGCTATCAATTAGACGAATTGCTATCAATTAGGCGAATTGACAAATGTTAAAAACAATACATTCTAGCCAAAACTGGCAGTGGAAAGACAACTGACAGCTGGATCTGGCAACATAAAATATTACCCTTAGAGAAATCTCATTTATCAAGACTCAAATTATGTTGCAATTGTGACTGAAATTTACCACCGACACATGAGATGATATACATTTTAAGGCTCTGTATTTGATGAAACTGAACAAGAATTTCGTTACTGAATGTCTAAAAACATCACGCACGGCTGCTATTTATCCACTGAACATTTGATTTACTGCTGAAGTACATATTGTAAGTATCCACTGAACATTTGATCAGCTAAAGTACATATTGATAAACCCTCTTATTGAGAGTATACGTTGAGGGTATTATAAAAAAAACTTTCTTTGAAAGACGCTCTAACAATAGTCAAAACCAGATCGAAATCCGTGAAGGGGTTCTTGAGTTTATGGGGATTAAACGAACAGATATATAGACAGACGCGTTTTGGAGGATTTAGATGTAGTGTGGTTTAAGCAGAATGGTGCTTAAACCGCATTATCTTCAAGTGCATTATAATGGTGCAATGACCTGATTAGTCTAGTACTTAAAGCTCTCCAATGAGATTGACACTTACTATTACTGGGTTTGCTGACCGTTATTTCAAAATCCCTCTCATAAGTAATAACATCGTCGTTTTATTGCGCAGGCAAAAGTTAAGTCATAATTCAAATCACTTTGAAGTACTTTCAACCCTCTAATAAGAAAGTTGCCTACAAGCAGTCTCGAGAGAAATATTTTTTTATGGCGGCCACATCTGTAAAAACTTAGAGGGGAGGGAGATGTTAGTGATATTACGCCACGGGTATTACCATTTTCTGCCTAGAGAGTCTCTTAATTACTAATAACTTTCCCTTCTCATGCATATCCAAATTCCAAAATTACGTGCATCGAAGCATATAATATGTATACATAGTAGATAGAAATTATCAATCACATGTATACGATATTATGAATTATCGTATCATATGTATACATAGTAGATAGAGACAAATATGTAAGAAAATTAGACTTCTGATGGTGAAATTTTATCATCTGAAACGTATATTACTATGTGAACAAGTCATACTGTTTTTTGGCAAGTTCTGGAAACAAGCTGCTCGCATACTGCGACATATTTGGCTAATATTAACAAACTGCGTCATATTCTTAAGTGTGGTTTATTTTACTGGTAATACTCGTATATTACATATAGATACAAACGAAGCTGCCATAAAATTCCCCGAATGGAATAGGGGGAAAATTTATTTTATTATTATAATTCTGGGGGTGAGCGGTGGACTACAGACTAACAACTATTTGTGGTAGGTCTAGGACAGGTGTATTGCCTCATGTGAGCGTTCACCTTACCACCCATTCAATCTCACTTTGAAGCCATAGGATTTGGGATGCGGAAATTAAAGTTTTAGATATTTATTTTAAGAAGGACTTGTTTATTTTCCTGGAGAAACCGAGATACTTAAAGAGATCTATCTGGCTGGCAGATCACGAGCGTCAATTTCCACCGCGTGAAGGTGAAAAGTGAAGCCGTTCCGGGTGACGGCATTTGCGACACCATGGTATTTCTTTAGTTTGTACTCGTGGTATTTTGGTATATTTGATTCCCATTAAACAGTTAATTCTACAATACGAGTAAAGAATTCTACAATTAGAGTAAAAGAGTTATATCTGGACGGAGGGCTGTGCATTAGAGACTTTCAGGGAATTTATACTGCTTAGAGATCGAATCGACCTCCAGAATTCCATCTGAAGCTTTCTCAATTATTGAGAAGGGTTTTGTAGTGAAATGTTTTTTGCCTTTAGAGCCGTCCAGCACAAATTGTATTGGGGGTTTGGAGGGTACTCAGACCCTCGTTGGGACGATCATTGGCGAGTTAAGTAGCCTCTCAGTGGAGTAATAATTACCTCGCCAATAACAGAAAGGACTTTGTCCGTGGTGGTAAGTATACCGTCCTTGATCCAATGCTACTTTTCAGCTAGCTAGAATCTGGCGTCGTCATACAACATTATCTTCCTATCTATTGGAGGAGGAATGCAAAAGTCCAGAAGTGTTGTTCAGTCATTCTGGGATTGAAGACCAACAGCATGAGCCATGATATTGCTGTCGTTGTCTCAAAGTAATATTATTTAATAATATAGTCTATAAGTAAATTAATCTTGTAAATATGTTTCATAAATAAATTTATTTCTTAATTTTCTTGGATGAGTCCATAGTTTCATACGCGATGACCACACACTCTTATACAACCTATTGACAGAATCATAGTAGGTACAGGATATTAAAACTGATGGTTCCGAAAAATATAAATGAGAGTTTCAAAAATAACGATATAGGAATCTTTAATTATTGTGAAGTTTTATCCTTGCGCACTTATTTTGTATATCGAATAATTATACTATTTTTAATATCAACGGTTTCAAATAATCGGTTTAGCATATAATACGGTACCATCAAGATAGACAATGAGACTAATCATTTCTTGGACTCTAAATCTTCTCCCTTTTTGGATCTACCTTGCGTAGATGCAAAAAAAACCGCTCTGGGCAAATTCGGCGGGATCCCCAAAAGAAAATTTTATTCGTCCTGTCGATTTTTAAAAAATGAATTTCACTATAATCACAAATTTAATTTATGTAATCAAGTTCCTAAGCGATGGACCTAATTATCTTTCTCCCAACTTTTAAAGTTGAATTTTCTCAAATAATTAAGCTCAAAGGGACGCTCCTCTCCTCTGCACTAATTGAATCCTCTCTTATAAAGCCCTCGAGGAGGCATCAGGATGAAAGCCTCTATAAACAGCAAAGATCAACTGTTTGAGTTTTTATCTCAGAGTTGGGCTTTTAAAATGAGGAAAACGCTTGCGGCTTCATTGGCGGTCAATGGTATTTCGAAGAGGGGTGTATTTAAAGTACTTTAGAGGCGTGAAACAGTTCGATACTATTACGCGGTCATGTGTAATTTCGAAATGAGCACGGAGAGGTGTTTTGAGAAGCTTATATTTACCTTGCAATGTTTGTTATTTTGTTTAGGTCAAATATTGCAAGCTGAATTAGAGCCACTTCCTCTTATCCTATGAAACTAAAAGTTTACATATTGGTTCAGTTCCGATGACAATGCATTTTTATGGTGAGCGTTTTCTGATTCTACACACAGGATCGGCTCCCGACGATGATACTCTTCCACGATCAACAGCACATACACACAATTTTGTAAACGCATTCAATTATGATAGCCCGTTTTAAATTTCACCATGACATGGTTGCTGCACCGAGGGTTCGCTCCCGACGAGGAGACTCATCTGCGGTCAACAGAACAGAAACGAAATTTTGTATACGCAATCAATTATGATAGCCCGTTCTAAGCCTCACCACGACAGGGCTGCTGCACTTAGGGTTGGTTTCCAACGAGGGGACTCTTCAACGGTCAACGGTCAACGGTCAACAGCACAAACACGAAATTCTACATAACATTCAATTATGATAGCCCGCTATAAGTTCCGCTATGACATGGCTGCTGCATCCAGGGTTGGCTCCGGACAGAGCATTTTAATAAAAGCTTGTTTTTTTTAAAATGTGTTTTTACTATTATCTTCTTTTCAAATTTGGTTCGACTCGATGAATTTTTATACTTAGATTATTATAGGATCTTTTAGAAATATCATAGTAAACTGCTTTGAATGCATGCAAAGATAGTCCATATCAGGCCTAATCCGATTCCTCATTTGAACTCCTTGGGTTTGTGATATGATAATCCATACATTTAGTAATATTCGGGTTATGCACACGATATATAACTCAATTGTTAGAAGCCGCATGGAAATGAATACAGTTATCTGGAATCGACATGAAGATTCTTATATCCACATGTGGAAAAGTTCAAAATTGTTTTTTTACGATTTTACTTTACCGGCCTACCAACCGACGAGGAAGAAAAATATTGTGAACGCACAAAGTTTTTTTTTGAGATGAAGACGGATATATTTATATATTTGACCCCTTCCCCGAGATGATTAAGACGATTTCCAGATTGAAGTATATCTGTGTGTCTGCCTGTGTGTTTGTTTGTATGTGTATTCCGCCACGACAGCGCCCAAACGCTTTATCTGATTAGACTGAAATTTGACATGCAGGCATCATTTGGTCATGGTAAGAGTTGAAAGATTGTTGTTGAAATCGGTCCACTAGAGGGCTCGCTAGTCATAATAGATCCACGAAATATTGGACTTAGAGACTGACATTCGGTACATTGGGCACCTAAGGTGCCTTGTTGGATCGAAATCCCATTGTGAAATTATGGTTGAAATACCTCATGGTAGAAGCGACAAAAATATTATCTAAATTCCGCCATATATTATTTGAATAGTAAGGCCATTAGGTCTAACATTCAAAGGCTCACGGCGACCTGCGTATACAATTTGATTTTTAAATAATAGGCAAAATGTTAACAAAAAAAAAACCGACTCCATTTTTTAAAAATAAGTTCAGCATTACAAGATTACATTTTGAGGAGTTCCATCGTTGGCAGCTAACCCTGGGTGTCGCAGTCCTGTCTTGGTAAAACTTAGAACGGGCTGTCGTAATTGAATGCACATACAAAATTTCGTGTCTGTGCTGTTGACCGTTGGGGAGTCCCCTCGTCGGGAGCCAACCCTGGGTGCAGCAGACATGTCATGGTGAAACTTAGAACGGGCTATCATAACTGAATGAGTATTCAAAATTTTGTGTCTGTGCTGTTGACCTTTGAGGTGTTCCCTCCTCGGGAGCCAATCCAGAGTATAGAATCAGGTCATGTTAACCATAAAAAAGTCATCGGAAATGAACCAACATGTACATTTTCGATATCATATGATAATATTTGATAAGTTCCCTCAATTCCTCGTAGATCCCATAATCAGAAGAGGATTTTGATAAAAATGGGACCAATCTGTAAGTATATCCTATAAAATAAAAAAAGGAATTTTCCAAATCGGTTCATAAATGGCAGAGTTCTGAGGTAACGTATAAGAAAAAAAGATGCAACCGAATTGATAACCTCCTCCTTTTTTGAAGTCGATAATGAATGGGATGACGAGCGTTCGAAATTCAGATTTTCATTGCGATGCGTCGCAGATTAATAGAAATTAATAGGAACTGCTCATCGACTTAATTTATGAAATGAATATTCAGGGAAACTTTTTGGGAAAGTCTTGGGGTGACAAGACCGATTTTTTGTATTTTAATCAGTACGGATATTACCCCTTTCTATATCCTACTACATTTATTTTAGTCATGATTGTTTTTTAAATGTCTTGTCATGTCTTGTTTTTAAAATGATTCATGGTAAAGCTGATTTAGTTTGTCTATTTGTGCCTGACAATATTATTTTCGTGCTCCTCGCGTCCTCCTAGCGAAAAGCCATCCTCGGGCATAATGGTAGTAAAATGAATACGTTGACGCGTGTAGTTAGCCAACTAAATTGATTGCTCTCAGCTGCACCAGATCTTGACATTTTCTTCGCTAGCCCACTTTGCTATAATTTTTTGCGGTAAATTACTTATTTGCATCTGAATTGTCATAATTTTTATTATTTTTTTAAGTGTTTTTTTAAAAAACTTTATATAAGTTTATTTTTTAGTTAGGGATTTAGGAAGAATTGTCCTAATATTTTCAAATCCTTGAAAATAGTCTATTTTGTCCTTAATATTTTCGAATCCTTGAAAATAGTAAATTATATTGGGATGATGATTCTGTATGCTGTAAAGTTTGAAGTAAATGGATAACTTAATAATTTCTATATGTTAAAAACATTTATTATTCTTATTTTTTTCCAATTTTGTTAAAATTGTTTATGTTATTTGCACACACAGCACGGCGGGAAAGTTTATTCAACTCCTCGATCACTCTGTTGGATAGAAAGTGCCTCCGAGTTTTCAAAGCAAAACTAGCTATTGACAGCTTTCTGTCATTGCCTCGGAGATGGCGGCTGGTGTTCTGTACGTAAGTAGGCGGAAAGTGGGTATATTAGTAGTATCCTGAGAATATTGTCATATGATAGTGATATATTATATAATATTACAATAGATAGTCATATCCCCAAATGATATATCATATAAGATATTTTATAGCTGTCAATCATGTTTCCACGCTTTCTCTACTTCTTTAGTGTGCAAGTCCCAGAGTGTTTGCAACATCTCCTCGTAGCTGAACTGCTTCATTGCTCGTGGCAGCTCTGTAAAGTTTCTCTGTACTCTCTCCAGTAAGCCGATGTATTGAAAAATATGGAATTAAAATCTGACACTCAAATTCTAACAGTGGTCAAACATATGACTTTTAAACTTTTAACATCAAGTCTGCGGTAATAAAGTGGTGTGGTGTATATCACATATTTAAATTTAGTGTACATACAGCATGACATGATATCAATTCTATTTATAAAATGTAATTTCATTTGCGTATATTGATGACTAATATACTCAAAGAATTGATCAAAACGCGTCTTTCACACGCGTTTTTCATAATTTGCAGTATTATATTGACGCAAATTATTTTTCTTATTGACGTTAAAATACGCTATTAACGTTGAAGTATTTTAATACAAAAGAGTGCATTGTTACATAATACAATTATCTTCTGTCACACACTGGAATGGGTAAGTCGCTCTTTCGTTGTAAAAAGTAACCTCTAATAAACATGATCAAATATTAACATATGTGTTCGCTCTACTCTCTCTCTTTCTAAAAACAAGGAGATATAACGGATTCAATAATAAATCTTTGGACGTGTTCACATACATTGTCATCAACTACTTTGTTATATAGGTTAAGGAGTTTCCTTTCTTTACTAAGGTGATATTGTATTTTTTCCACTTCAGTTCGGACGACATTAACATCTCGATATCTTCGTGTTTCTTAACTTGCTTGATTTGAAGTTTGCATTGCCATACCGAAGTTTAGGATTACTTCATCTTATACGGAGAACGGTGCACTTATCTTGGTTTAGCGTGACGAGGTTTTTCTGCGTCCATTTAGAAACTCTGGATAGATCGTCGCTATGTTGACCATGGTGGACTAGAGAATTTGCAAAAATCTTGGTATCGTCTGCGTGAAAGCTTGGAGTCGAGTAAATAGCAACAAGGAGGTCAGACGTATTCGGCGTATTGGTTCAAGAACTTAGTCCTGTGGTACTCTAATTAATCCATGTTTTTCAGGGATAAGGGAGTCTCCTATGTGAAATTTAATTTTTCGGTAAATGGTTATGTTATATTAAAAAAAATATAAGGTTAAGGTAATTGTAGAACGAATGGAAAATGATCGGAAATCAGCACGAATAAAGTTGCAATGATAGCTCAATTCTGTAATTAAAGTACTCAAGTTTTTTAATTTTTCAAAATAGGGCAAAATAGGGGAAACTCCTTGGAAATGCCAAGCCTCACAGTGTATTGTAACCAATCTAATCAATTGATGTACTCAATCTGTTAATGATGCAATAACAAGTAATTGCTGGTCGGTGCAATCAGCGCTTATCAAATGCTGGAGCGGCGCAGGCGACGCGCGCTGGTCTTTCTCATTAGAGGCAGTCGTTTACTTAAGCGAATTAAAGATAAAGTATTTGAATTAAGCCCGAACCGGGGGCTCGAGCTGTGCAAACGTAAGAAACCTTTAATAGGTCTCTTGATTGTTGCCGCGCCGGTCTTTGTGATTAAAAGGGGGCGTCGCGAAACGGTGGCTCGCGTTACTTTTAACGCCTTTATTTTTATCATATAAGAATTTGTGTTGGGACCAATATGCTGTAGTTAGAGTGGAAAACGAAACAACTGTACCGATTAAAAACAAAGAGGGGTGCGACAAGGCTGTATATCGTCTCCACTTTTATTTAATATATATGCAGAAGATATTTTCCGGAAATTGTTAGCTAGCTGTCACACGCGCGTTGTTCTCGGGCACGATCTCTGTCAATTTTGCATCACTACAAGAACTCCTTGATAAGGTGAGCGAAGTAAGTTATAACGTACGATTAGTAATCCAATCGCGTTATACCAACACAAGAAACAAGAGCGCCATCGAGTTTATTTAAAACGTGAAAAAGAAAAAAAAATACTATAGGTTAGGTTATGACCGAAAAATAAAAAAACAACCACAGGGTCGGGGAAAGGATCTAGTTTGTCACTAAATTTGGCAAAACAGAGAATAAACCTTCGCAATTTCAAAATAAAACTACAAATTTAAAGTTAGAAAAACAAGATCCTTTAATCAGCAGGTAGTTCCTCCTTCTATCTCCTCTTCAGACATGTTGTACATACTTCAGACATGTGACATGCGATACATTTTCCAGTTCAAATGGACATCCAGGCGAGAAAAAGTCAGGGCACGGTGGGCCGATTTATTGTTGAATTTACATTGGAAAATCAAAAAAAGGCGGCACAGCCAAAAACCCGCTGTGACGAAAAGAGAAACACACCATTACTACAAAACTCGTTTATCCCATTGAAACCCCAAAAGAATTAAACGCTTACCAGAAAATAGGACCTTGTTCACATCACTTTAAAATACTGCACTTCAAGTGCCTTCACCGCGGCGGATTATTTCGCTTCTAGCGAGTTTTCAGTCGCCCGGCGCGAGTGAGAAGAACTCTCCCTTGCGCCATCTTGGAAAAAATGATGCCCCTCAATTACTGTGGCTAGGATGGACAGACTGGACTGCCTGCAGTTATACCAACTTTAGGAGATTAAAAAAAAAACCCATAGCAACTATGTTCACAATAAAATAGTAATATTAATGTAATATTTATTACATTCATTAAAAAGGTTCTTTTGAACTCGATTTTTAAGTAAATCTCTTGTTTTTTTGTCATGGCAAGAACACCAGAAGGGTCATTTTTTATTGGGCTGTGCAATACGGCTATTTCTATTCTGACAGATCCAATGTCAAAGCTTTTAGCAATTTTTATTGTTTTGACGATATGTTTTGAGATTGTGAACCATGATTCCGAAACAACTCAAAAACTGAGTAAGACCAATATAAAAAAAACACGAGAAATACAAGCGAAACATGTCGCAATGCGTGCAACATTTTTTGAAACATAACATGCCACCCAAATTTGGATTTTTGTTACAGCCTCTCCCACAAAAAGAAATCGGCAGGACACTAACGATTTCCTCGAGTCGTCCCGATTCGCACGTGATTAATAGAGCACTAACAAAAATCTAAACAGATAACAAAAAAACGTGAACTATCTAATACTCATCAAATGGTAAACCATAAAAAAAAAAGAAAATAAAAAACAAAATACTCCTACTTCTCCTCGTTAACTAAAGAAAAATATCCATTCGGCAGGGTACTGCAGAGGTCAACTGCTAATATAAATCACTCTACATAACCGTAGAGAGTTACAACAAACCCAAACAACTCCCAATTACTTACCAACCCCAAAGGGCTACCAGGTCAGCCTGATAAACATTAAAAAAATGGAACAAAAGTCCTAGTGGCCTTATAACAGGACCGCACAACTTGTCGAAGAAAAACCTGACGACCTCCAAACCATAAAGCAAAACTAAGTAAACTTATGGTGGACACCAAAAAAAAAACAAACATATTAGCAAAATTGTTGTGACTCGACAGCCAATGCCTAGTAGGAAAATGTTGAATGTCAAGTATTACCTTTCATACCGAGCTCTAGCATACTTCCCTTTCATGCGACATTCACACCCCGGTAGTGCTAGACAGGTTTGCTAGCACCACGGACACAGACAAAATGATATCAGTAATGGTAACCACCCGGTACCACACCTTTATACATGACAATTATTAAGAGAGTGAAATCGAAGACGTTCGACTAAGATGAAACATTTTTTATACGTATGTTAACGAGGAAACAACCAAGAAAAAAAAACAACATCAAACGGAGTCCTTGGGATTTAGTTTAAAATCCTTTATATGCCATGTGCCTATATTCTTGCCTTCTGCATTAAGCAGTTCATACACCAAAGGAGAGTGTTTCTTCACTATCTGACATTTTTCATACCGCGGGGCAAACTTTGAAATGAAGTAATTTCCCGCATTGCTCAGAAAATAAGTTTTTTTATAAACCGTATCCCCAACGGAAAATTCAGCCGGGAGGTGTTTGCGGTCATAATATACCTTATTGTGAGCATGCGATTGAAGTAATTTCTTCCGCACGGTATGGAAAACGCCAGGAAGTTCACTCAAATCCTGAGCGTAGGACATTCTGCTACCGAATATGACTTCGGCTTGGGATTCCGGGGATTGCGTATAAAAAGAACCATCTAAAATCGGTTCTCGACCATGGACAAGGAAAAAAGGGCTGAAATTAAGGCGGATTTCAATTTTTGAAAGGCCTCTTCCGCCTCCGGTGTCCATGCAAACGCGGGAGCACCTTTGCGGGTACTAGTCAACCGGGAAAGAGGTGCAGCAATACTGGAAAAATTACGAATGAAACGCCGGTACCAACCGGCCATTCCAAGGAAACTCTTAACCATTTTAGGTGAATTAGGAGTGGGAAAGTCTAGGATACATTTTACCTTTTCGGGATCTGTATGTAGGCCATGGGAATCTACAACATACCCCAGGTACTTTAATTCTTGCCGGAAAAACTGGCATTTTTAAAAATTTATGGAGAGATTCGCATAATTGAGACGATCTAGGACTCTGTTTAAGAGAGAAATATGTTCCTCAAAGGTCGACGAGACAATTACAATGTCGTCTAAGTAGCAAAACACCTTATTATCAAACGAAGGGTCAAACAATTGGTCAGCCAAACGCTGCATGCACGACGGCGAGTTGCGAACCCCGAAGGGACACGATGTAAACGAGTAAAAACCTCGACCAGGAACAGTAAAACTACACTTCTCTTGTGATTCAGGGTCCAAGGGAATTTGCCAAAAGGCAGCCGATAAGTCGATGGAAGATAAATAGTTAGCGTCTCGCAAACTGTCCAGGATGGTAGTTATTCTCGGGAGAGGATACGCATCCGGCTTCGTAATAGAATTGAGCTTCCTACTATCAAGACAGAACCGCAAAGTCCCATCCGACTTGGGAACAAAAATAGTTGGATTATTCCAAGCCCCTTTACTAGGTTTTATAACGCCTAACTCGAGCATACGATCCACTTCTTAGTTTAATAGTTGTAGACGAGCGGGAGACAAAGGGTAACACCGCTGCTTCACTGGTGGATGATCACCAGTGTCGATAACCTGAGTTATTAAATTTGTCCGACCTTTGACTTCCGTAGAAATTTTCTCAAAACTTTTAATCATCTTGTTAGCTAACGACTGTTGATTCTCAGTCAGGGAAGCGAAAGGATGCAAGGCCCTCACTTCGTTGACGGAGTGCCAACTGACATCACTAGACTCCAAACGAACATATTTTAAAATTTCAGGTACCAAATCAAATTCTCGGACGAAATCCATACCTAAAATCAAAGAAGTTCCTATATCCGGAGCTACCACAGCTCGGATCACCTGACAGCGATTATTGAATTTAAAGGGCAAAGAAATATAACCAATCGTCCGTACTGTACTTGAATTAGCTGTGCTGAGCGTCAAAGAAGGCGCTTTATGAAGAGTATAACCGATATCAATTAAATACTTATGTGAATCGGCACCCAAAATTGTCAAACTCGAACCCGTGTCGAGGAGACCACACACAGCTATGTCGCCTAACGAAACATCTAGAAACGGACGACGGTTATCCTTCTCGTTTTTAAATAACAACGAGACCGAATCAACGAATGCCCTTATTCGGTCTCGTTGGACAAGTTTTTTGAAACATTCTGTTTAGGTTGAACTGGCTTTCTCTCCTTTGAACAATCCGGGCAAGTAGACACAGTAAAATTAAACTTCCCACAACGGTAACAATATTTAGAGTGCCCGTGGTGAGTACCACCACGAGCACCACGCGAAGCTCCAGGGCCTCCGCGAGGACCGCCGACGTCAGTCGTGTTGCCTCGGGAGAAACCACTTCTATTTGAACCACCCCGAGGGCGACTTACATCCCGGGGTTGGTTATTGGAATTATGCAAATCTACCGCAGAAACCGCGCAATTTTTGAACTGCTGGACAAATGAAGAATCCCTATCAGCAATGCCAATGGTCGCGTGATTGATAGCGTGTACAGTCTTGGACGACGACTCTTTGGATTTATTAAAAACCTGTAGGTTTTGATTATACTCGTCGATCGACAACTGAGCGTTTTCCAAACGCTTACCTAGGTGGAGCAGATCATCAATGGAGTGGATTGTCACTAACGCGAACTGTTGTTGCAGGTACGGCCTCAAATTAGAGCAAATTATCTCCAGCTGCTCGGCCTCTGGACGTGGCCGAGACAATTTCTGGAAATAGCTCAACACTGTGGTAACAAAAATGTGGAGCGGCTCATCCGACCTCTGAAACCTGGCACGTACCTGCCTCAACAAGTCGCGGTCGTAGTTCGCACTTCCAAAATTATTCCGCAATTCACTTGCGAGCTGAGACCAGCTCTCAATATGTGAAACCCGGGTGCGATACCATACGAGCGCATGATTTGTGAAAAGCTCACAGGCAGATTTTAATAAACGCGCGTCAGAAATGTTTCGCGCCAACCTATTCTTTTCAAGTCGTTCCAAAAATTCAACGACACAAGTCTTCCCGTCGTACACGAAACCTAAGCACAAAGGCTTCAAAACTCGCTCAAACGAGACGTCGAAATCTCTGCTAACCGGAACCTCCATATTTTTTTATTTTTTTAAAATCTCCACCACAAAAATATAAAACCCAAAAGAAAAACTAAAAAATCCCAACAAAAAAATATTATCCTAAAAAATTAAAGTAATGGAAAAAGCTCACTCCGTTTTTTCCTCTGTGCCACCTTTAATTATCCAATTTCGGCAACCGGTAAAACGCCCACCTGGATATCCAATTTGAACCTGAAAATATTACAAAAATTAGAAACGACAACGGAATAGTATAAGATAACGGCGAACTTATCGTTCATTCGCGGCGAACCGCAGAAAAAATACAAACCGCTTATTACACAAAATATTAATCTATACAATGTTTCTCGCCGGATTTAATAAAAATTACTGTATATTACTTAAAATATTGCGGCGAACTCAACATTCGTTCGCGGCGAACCGCAGAAATAGTTAACAAGGCAAAAACGCGATTCTATTCGCAAATTACGTAACATCTGTAAAAAAAAATACCGCAATTTGAAAAAAATACCACAATGTGGCTACAATAATATTTTTCATACAAAACTGAGAAAAAAAAAACAAAAATACCAATATCTGAAAAAGACTACCACTTATCAAAGCAAAACGTGTATTTTAAAATTGCGAAGACCTATTTCCACCTGCCAAAATTTAGTTTATAGGCCCCAGCTTTGGGCAGCCAATTTATAACGTACGATTAGTAATCCAATCGCGTTATACCAACACAAGAAACAAGAGCGCCATCGAGTTTATTTAAAACGCGAAAAAGAAAAAAAATACTATAGGTTAGGTTATGACCGAAAAATAAAAAAAACAACCAAAGGGTCGGGGAAAGGATTTAGTTTGTCACTAAATTTGGCAAAACAGAGAATAAACCTTCGCAATTTTAAAATAAAACTACAAATTTAAAGTTAGAAAAACAAGATCCTTTAATCAGCAGGTAGTTCCTCCTTCTATCTCCTCTTCAGACATGTGGTACAGACTTCAGACATGTGACATGTGATACGTTTTCCAGTTCAAATGGACATCCAGGCGAGAAAAAGTCAGGGCACGGTGGGCCGATTTATTGTTGAATTTACATTGGAAAATCAAAAAAAGGCGGCACAGCCAAAAACCCGCTGTGACGGAAAGAGAAACACACCATTACTACAAAACTCGTTTATCTCATTGAAACCCCAAAAGAATTAAACGCTTACCAGAAAATAGGACCTTGTTCACATCACTTTAAAATACTGCAATTCAAGTGCCTTCACCGCGGCGGATTATTCCGCTTCTAGCGAGTTTTCAGTCGCCCGGCGCGAGTGAGAAGAACTCTCCCTTGCGCCATCTTGGAAAAAAATGATGCCCCTCAATTACTGTGGCTAGGATGGACAGACTGGACTGCCTGCAGTTATACCAACTTTAGGAGATTTAAAAAAAAACTCATAGCAACTATGTTCACAATAAAATAGTAATATTAATGTAATATTTATTACATTCATTAAAAAGGTTCTTTTGAACTCGATTTTTAAGTAAATCTCTTGTTTTTTTGTCATGGCAAGAACACCAGAAGGGTCATTTTTTATTGGGCTGTGCAATACGGCTATTTCTATTCTGACAGATCCAATGTCAAAGCTTTTAGCAATTTTTATTGTTTTGACGATATGTTTTGAGATTGTGAACCATGATTCCGAAACAACTCAAAAACTGAGTAAGACCAATATAAAAAAAACACGAGAAATACAAGCGAAACATATCGCAATGCGTGCAACATTTTTTGAAATATAACATGCCACGCAAATTTGGATTTTTGTTACAAAGTAAGATATGGCCCTAAGCATCAATGTCGCAAAAACCAAGTACTTACTGATCTCTAAGAAGCCGCAACAACATAACTCCAAGCTCTATACAGGGACAGAATTGGTGAAAAAGGTCAGTAAGTTCAAGTATTTGGGAAGTTGGATGAATGAGAACGGGAACCATGCTCAAGAAATAAACGTCCGCATTGAAATGGCTCGCTCAACTTTTTTGAAAATGAGCAAAGTTTTGTGTGAAGACATCTAAGTCTCGACCTAAGGCTACGTATAACCCGCGGCTACATTTTCTCTCTCCTACTATATGGCGTAGAAGCATTGTCTCTCACTCAAAACACGACGATAAGGTTGAAGGCTTTCGAATTGTGGATATATTGCTGTATCTTAAAAATCTCATGGCGTGACAGAGTCACTAATATTGAAGTACTGAGCCGACTTAAAAAGAAAATGGAACTTCTGAACACCATCAAACACAGAAAGATGTTGTACTTCAGGCACTTTATGGGGTATGACAAATACAAATTGCTCCACCTCATTATCCAAGGCAAGATCGCTGGGAAGACAAGCGCCGACAGGAGGCGGCATTTATGGCTAAGGAACCTTCGGTAGTGGTTTGGCTACAGTACCACCTCGCTGTTCAGAGCGCAGCCTCTAAAGTGAAGATAGCTATGATGTTGTCCAACCTCCGATAAGAGTGGAACTCGAAGAAGAAGATTTTTTATGAAACTTTTACCGCGTTCATTTATAAAAGCAAACACTGGGGTGGAGCACCATTTCTACAGTTTTTAGTTTAGTGCAAAACCTGTCGTAAATTTTCAATGAAATTTTATAAATCAATCAATTTTCAATCATCGAATGAATGAATCAAATTCATCCGAATCATCGAATGAAAAATAATCAATCAATCAATTTTCAGTGACCGCTTGATATTGCGGTCATTGAAAATTTGATTTTGAATCTTCAAATCCTTGCCGAGTTTTGAAGTGTTAGTTTTTCAGTATTTTATTTTATTTATTACGAAAATAAATAAAAACTTAAGTCTGTATTTGTCTTTTCAGCCGATTATTTCGAAAATGGTAATAATTATTACATAAGAAAGTATGGAAACAGTAGCTATTTGTTAAATGTAAGTCAAACTTAGATATTTTGAACTTTCTGCCAGAAAATAATAAAAACATGCATTTTCTGGCATTCATAAGTATCACAAGACTAGGCACACGTTACCATAATCCAATCTATTAAAAAGGCTAGAAACGGAATTAGTGAAGGTGAATCCTTTGACACAGTAAATATATATTGCTATAGCTAAAACGGTATATCCTATAGCTAAAGCGCTATAGAAAATAGGCCTATTTGTTGAAATGAATACCTACCTCCGTTGAAGCACTATTTTATTTTTTGTAAAAAACAAAGGTTATTTTAAATTATTAATTGAAACATTTTTTTGACTTCTATAATAATCAAATAACTTAATGAATTTACTAGTTTACAAATAAAATTAGGTAAAAACATCAACATTTTAAGGGATCTTTATTCTTCGTTATTATAAATTGACTTATCGTATCACCTATTAATTTATGTCCCATTTTGTCCGGAATCTGGAGTGCCGTCTCCTTTCCGTGATGCCTTCCACTGCCTGGATCCCGCATACTGACGGATACGTTCTTCCGGCAGGGACTTTTGCAGGCGCGATTATCAGTCGCCCTATTTGCGGTGAAGCCTGAAGCGTCGCCCAAATTCTCCAACGAGCCGCCCTCAAGCAGGAACGACACTCGGGTGATCCTTCGGCCCCAACTCCACATCAGCCGCGGCAGTAGCTCCAGGCAGTCGTCGGGGGGAATTGTACGATCGCGCGGCCGACAATACTACCGTACGATAGCCGGCGCATCGTACCACCAGCCTACCTGCTCGACCCGGCCCTTCGTCGCGTCCAGCCGTCCGCCGAAGACGATCGAGCGATCCCGAAGCCATTCGCGTGATCCAGGCTGTCCAACCTTACCCGATCCTCAGTGATACCAACCGTCCCAAGCCGACCGCGAATATCGGCGGGGCTCAATACATCGTATTATAGTTCAAGCTAGGGGCCGACCCGGAGATGAAGTCTACATTGCTACTTGTATAATATCACATTGCTGACTATTCGATAATTTTTTCCACACCTTTGACTATTGATTATATGATTTTTATTATTCTTCGTACTTGTATTTTTGGAATGTTGTTGATTAATTAATTTATAATTTTAGGTGAAAAGCCAATAATATAGATAATATTAACGGAATAATAAAGGCCCTTGATGCCAATTGAACATTTATGGCTCTTTCTCTCTTTTCGTAACATAAAAACCTGTAACCCAATATCTTTCAAATATTTTCCACGACTATATAAAGGCAAAGAAAAATATAGGTTACAGAATTGGCGTTATCAATGAAATATTGAATTGGAGTTATCAATTAAATAATTTTATGTGTCAAAAATACTGATTGCACATCAAATTAACCAGGGTAATTAACCATTATGTTACTGTAGAAGCCCGAATAAAACGCAAAACGTAACCACTCGTCCCGAATATACCAAAACATCATGTATACTAGAAAAAATATCGAGACTACTTCAACTAACTCAAATATTCATTCGCATAATACGCGAAATAAAGAGGACTTCATTTTAAGGTGCGACTGAGTAAGGTTCGGAATAGTTATCTCTGCCAATCTTACTTCAACAAACTTCTACAACAAACTTCCATTACACATCAGGGGCCTTGGGGAGGTTCACTTTATGAAAAAGGCACAGGGTATTTTGATTAAAAACCCCATTTATAGCATTGAGGATTTCGACAATATTAATTTTTCGCAGCTCTATTGACCTGATTATAATTATTCCTTATTCTTTCTATTATTAACTATTTTACTATTGCGTTTTTTTTCATTTAACTATTGGCTATTGACTATAATTATTTACTCATTGAGAGTCGGAGTAATCAAGGACTATATTTTTAGACTCTAGTTAAATAACAAAATTAGACTATCCACACTCAAACCATCTCGGCGCCAATCGGTTGTGTACTCTGACTAATTACTAAAGGAGTCTGGAGACTATGAAAATATACTACAGCTACACTACAGCTACAGTTACATCTCACTACAGTTACATCACACTACACTCAAATTACAATGTTTATTATTATTAGTTAATTTTTAATATTATATGATGCCTAGCATATTTTTTAAATTAAGTAGTCTAAAGTATGCACAAGCTACTGTTTACTTGGTACGCTTGCCTTAGTACGGGCCTAGGCCTAGTTAGGCGGCGTTGATTATAAAAAAATGTGGTCTCCGGTGCTTTCTATTTTGCTATTATTTACATTTAAGCCTCTAATGTTAAACTTACAATGTACTGCCGTGAAAAATGTGCTTTTCTTTAATAAATAAATAATAAATAAAATACTATCTCCTAAGCAGCGGAGGTGGTTGTTGACCTGCTGTCATGCCACGCTTGAAATGACCTTGAGCCACCCGACCCCGTGTGGCACTACGGACAAAGGATGTCCAGGTGTGCGATAAATCCAAAATGAATTACCGCTGTAATAGAGCAGATAGAGGCCGCGTGAGCGACTTCGGACCCGTAACCAGTCGGGAGGACGAAAGTATCCTGAAGGTTAACTCTAGACGGAGATATCCTACCAAAACTAGTAGTTAGGGGGGTACCCATCGGGCAGCCCGCTGGGTACCTTTCCCGGTGCCTCGCCGTAAGGCGTTGGCCTCTAACAGGCTTGTTGGCGGAGCTAGACAGTAGATTGTCTTGTCTCTAAGTCTTCTAAGTTCATCCCACGGCTGAAAGAATGATCGCATATCGTTATACCGGTCTGGGGTGATAGGTTCGCCCGTGGTAGTCGAAACCGCTCTACTGCCATTCAGTAGGGTTAACCTGTGGACAATACTACGGATTAAAATAGAAGAGAGGGACATTGTATTTAACGGTAAGCGCTTTAAATTCGCGACCTTTGAATTGTAGTCCATTATCCGAAAGTACAAAGTTCAAGTTCAAGTTCAAGTTCTTTATTGTGTGAATTATTAAATAAACAAACAATGTTTAAGTAACAAACTGCCCAGAGAGCATACAACATTTCGTTTTAAAAGAAACCATAAAATAGAAGCTATATAAGGCGCAATCAACAAGCAGCAAAACTAAAACCATCAACAATTAAAATAATCAATATTAGAAATGATCAAACAAAAGCAATAATCATCAATAATCAGATAATCAATCAACCTAATTTTTATAATGTTTTGTCCAAGAAGAATCTAAATACATTGTAATTATATTTAAATATAAGGTACCATATAACTAAAACAATGAAATAAAATAATCAACAAATGAAATAATCAGTATACGCATTACATTAAAATAAAGGGGCTGTAAAACAAGTCATTTTGTAAAATTTGTAAATTCCTCAATAGAGTAAAACGTGTTTTTGTAAAAAAATCCTTTAAAAGTTTTTGGAACGTTCTGAGGTTGCTATTGTCTTTTATGTTACATGGTAGGCGGGCAAATTGAGTAATACCATAACAAAGAAAAACTTCATGCTCCATATAATCTAAAACTAGTTCACTCGTTATATGTTTGTTGATATCGACTAGATCTATATAAGACGTAGCTAATAATCTAACTCCATTTTTCATATTTAATATAAAATCTGAAATTCCACTCTTAAAATATTTGCAGCCACTGTCTGAGTCAGCAATCACGAATTACATTCTATCGGCATGATCCCCCTTAATAAGGTGTCACTGACATCAGATTATGAGCAAATTAAATCTCTCCGCCAGAGCAATTGACCGACGGCGTTGTTAGATGTATAAATTCGATCAACTGCAATTGATTTCGTCTGGATTAAATTGGATTTTACTAATGATATTGTTGCGAAGTTTCATCAAATTAAATTGCGGTTTTCTGCTCCACGCAGCATCATTTGAAAAGTTACGAACATCAAAGAAATCTAAACATCATTATTTAAAACGGTATCGAAAATGAATATGGGCATTTATACGACCATTTTATATATATATATATATATATATATATATATATATATATATATATATATATATATATATATATATATATATATATATATATATATATATATATATATATATATATATATATATATATATATATATATATATATATATATATATATAAAGTTTGCAAAAGGATACGCTTTGTTTTTGAGATGTGGATGAAGGGCGATCGTTCGCTAGCGATAAAGGGATCCCATTAAACCTACAGTGTACCGTCGAAAGTGGTACTCATCCAAAAATACATCTCGTTTAAACAATAAGCATTTCCCAGTCCAGTCCGGGAAAACCTTCCAGCTATGTAAGTGGCTTTTATTATTTAAATTTTTTCATCAAAGTGTCATCCTTTAAACGAATTCTTTAAAAAATGATTTTACAAAAAACCAATCAAATATTAACAATATTATACAATTTTATCTTATGTTTTGAACTCTTGTAAATATCATATAGCCTTAAGTATAAACTTCTCGACCAGAAATTACGATTTATATCTTTTTTCATGGGAACGAGCAAATGAAGTATTTTATTTTTATTTTCATTTAATAGCTGGCTGATAGCGAGCCCTGCAATCGTATATCGTCCTTTTAAAGAGTGGATATATTCGAATTTCAAATCGAATTTTCGAAATGTCATTCCGCATTTAAGAGACGATTGATTGTGATTTTTTTCATTGTTTTTGCTTAAATTTGTCTTTAATAAAGACATTTTATTTTGGTTTGCAAAAGGATACGCTTTGTTTTTGAGATGTGGATGAAGGGCGATCGTTCGCTAGCGATAAAGGGATCCCATTAAACCTACAGTGTACCGTCGAAAGTGGTACTCATCCAAAAATACATCTCGTTTAAACAATAAGCATTTCCCAGTCCAGTCCGGGAAAACCTTCCAGCTATGTAAGTGGCTTTTATTATTTAAATTTTTTCATCAAAGTGTCATCCTTTAAACGAATTCTTTAAAAAAAGATTAAATATATATATATATATATATATATATATATATATATATATATATATATATATATATATATATATATATATATATATATATATATATATATATATATATATATATATATATATATATATATATATATATATATATATATATATATATATATATATATATATATATATATATATATATATATATATATATATATATATATATATATATATATATATATATATATATATATATATATATATATATATATATATATATATATATATATATATATATATATATATATATATATATATATATATATATATATATATAATCCAATATCTAACATCCAATATCTATATCTAATATTATTGTTTATATAGCGTATTAGATTGCATATTAGATTGCATATATTGCAATCTTACTATCATGTTGAGCTTTAGGGACCTAATGGAGCCGCTTGTAGTTTGGCCACCAAGATCCAGTGGTATAGGGTCGGTCAAACGCACGGGTCAACACCCATCCGGCGGCCTCCACGCAGAAGTGAGAGCCAGGGTAGGACGCTGGCCTGCGGGCCAGTCTTCTCTAGGAGTCAATATTCGGGCGATCCTGGACGGTTTGCGCACCGTGCGGCGTCAGCTAATCGATTGTGCATTCTGACTAACAGCCGGGGGCGTCTGGAAACAGTATAGTTTCCTATAGAGCGGGGGTAGTTGTTAACCTTATTGCAACTGCTCTTAAAAAGACTATTCGGCCACCCGATCCCGGCTGAATACGCCGGGCAAATGATGCCGTGTTCGCGATAGACGCGGTAGACACCGTATCACCGCTACCTAAGGGAGAGGACCGCGCTAGCGACTTTGATCCTGTAACCAGTCAGGAGGTAGGAGGTATTCTGAAGGTTGATTCAGACGGAAATATCCTTCCAAACTGGTGAGGGGGTGAGGCTGCCCGCTGGGTACCTTTTCCGGTGCCTCTGACGGGCAGGTGGCGTAACTAGACAGTGGATTGTTTTTTGTCCCAAATCTGCGCTTATCTCATGGGAGACAGAACGATCTGATATCGTTGAAACTTTAAAATGTTATAAATTCATCTAATGGCTCCATTGTACGATATTATTGGTATTCCATGCCTATACACAGGGAAACTGTATGTGTAGGACGAGGTGACCCAAATAGCAATCTTCGATATAAATACAAGTTTATATAAAATATACATTATGCTCCAGCCTTCTATTGGTGGTGAAAGCTTCTACTCGTGGAGGCGATGCAATTAAGATCTCAATCCGAGATAGCTCACAGACGGACTGAGGATAGAACAATACCTTTCCTCATAGCGGAATTGAAAACACAAACCTCTATTATAATATAAAATACAAGTAGAGCTCCATAGGAATCAGTTTCAAATAATACCTAATTTATTGTGAACTCGTCGTTAAGAATCGTCTTTAACTTATTATAATTTAAACATCTGACGCAAAGGAGACCGGGATTTTTTGGAAAAGCTGTAACAACTAGGGACAACTAAAGTGTAGCAACTAGGGACTTATAGCAAATTAATTTTAATAAGTAACAATATCAAAGTTCTTGTATAAAAAGTAACAAAGGCTTGTGTAATTAGGTAACAATATCAAAGTTAAACTCATTAATTCATGTCGTATTGGAAATATACACATCGAAAATTTCGTATATATGGTGATTTTGTAAAATAAATTTGTTATTTAATCTAGTTAAATAGGATTGTTTATGTAACTAGGGTTTATTACAATTCGTTATTTAGATCAACAGTTGAATGAAATCCAAACATAAAGCAAAAACCAATAAAGTATATTATCACAACCAGAAAGTAAAAACTAAATCGCATGAAAGCAGGTAACACACAGTCACAGAACACCCCTACGTTAAAAGTAGGAATGACAACGGCCCATGCGTAGAATCTTACCTGCCACCTACACACTGCGTATCTATCTCCGTCTTGTTTATTTACTGTGTCTCATTCATCCATAAATTTGTTTAGACAACCCCAAAATAAAACGAAATACTTCCGAAGGCCCAGGCGAAAAATCATACCTGACACACGCAGACTGATCATCTATCTCTATCTTACTTATTGTCTGTTTATTTCTCATCCATAAACTTATTTACGTTATTATTTACTTATTACTTATTTACATCCATAAGCTTTAGTTTCGGGATAAGATAAAAATACTGACTCGGTACTATGCAGTTATTTTTACTATTACCAGTTGTATCGTATCGCGTATATTTTAAATTTCCTAGCGTGGCCATGGCAAGGCGATATAGCTAAACGCAGACGATGAGCGAAAAGTGACTGGGCCGACGCCGTCAGTAACGTCAACCTGTCATTGAGCGGATCGGAACGGATGGTCGATACCGCTACCGGCTTACTTAGGCTCATAACGCACTGGCGTCCATGGCTCCGGAGCCATAGCTGCGGAGCCAGAACGTTACTAGAGTATGTATGGTGGTGCACGCACTGGGCGGCCAGGCTCCGCTGGCTCCCGGAGCCGGCAGCACGATACAAGCGTCCAAAATGGGAGCCACTGGCTGCGCGCAGCCCGAATGTATGTGGCTCCCGATTAGTGCGCGCACACGTGTAGCCGGCCCTGCAGCCAGTTGTATGCCGCTGACAGTGAGCGGCGACTCTGGCCGCCTAATCTGGCTCCCTCTTTTTTCTGGCTCCGCAGCCATGGCTTTGGAGCCGTGGACGCCAGGGCGTTATGAGCCTTACTGTTTTTGTATTTATATTTCGCTCGCGTGCACGTTACTGTATTAAAACGACAATAAATTGTGTAACCACTGGAACAAGGTTTTTACATCTTTCAAATCCGT
>OX155952.1:21457452-21497452 GCA_944548615.1 Micropterix aruncella | reverse complement strand
GCTTAATAATAATCATAAAAAACATGTTTTTTTGGCTTTTTTAACCAGGATCAACTTTTAGCACATAATTCATTAAGAATTTTTAATTGTCTCCCATAATCAATTATAATTCTTACTTACAGGACCATTTAATTTTAATATTATAATTTCATGACTATCTGTAGTTATAAATATCTAATATTACTCAATTATGTGGTGAGTCTCTAATGAAATATTTAGTATACATTTTAAAGTTATTTTAACATTAAGCGGCTATATAAAATGTCTAAACAACTATGTAAAGTTTTTTGAAGACAATAAATGCGATTTGATTTGATTTGATTTGAAGTGTGCATACAGCAAGCATCAGCATTGCAACCCATTGTGTTTTTTTATTCGACGAGAATCTTTCCGATTTGTTGGCGATTTTTTTTCGTTATTAACTACGTCATACGCATTATTTCCAAAAGTATATTATAACTAATACAACATCTTTATGATTGCTTTGGCCATAGTTTTTTATGCATCAGTAAGATTTAATTTTAAGCCTCCACGATGTGAAAAGAAAAGTATTTTTCAGCATTCTTTTATACCTCTTCAATATGCCGAAAAAACGGCTCCATTATTAAATGATATTAATGACTTCCCGTTGATATTTTGACGTAAAATAGTCACGAATTCACGTATGATAGCTTTATTAATGGTGTATCCTCGTCGTATGCCGTGGAAATAATTAATATACCCATCTTTCCATCCGATGCTGACGTGCATACCTGGCCTATGCGGGGAGAGCATATTGCGGTCTCTGAATATCGATTTCAGCTTAATGGGAGCTGGTCATATTTCAGCCGATCGGACATTTTCCTTTCATTTTGTGCGGTCACAAATTTAAATGAAAGCTGGTGAAAAGTATTTATAAGTTACGATGTGAATGTTCTCCAGAAGAAAAAGGGTAGATAGGTCTTTGCAAATAGAATTAACATTGTAACGACGTTGACAGTATCGTAATATGATGTATATTAAGTATGGGTGAATGTTACAAGAACGTAAAGATTACGATTTATTACAAGAACGAGCTTGTATTAACGTAATACAGCATTTGTGACTAAGAAATACTACATTTTACAAGATTGACATTGTCAAGAGAAGGATTAAAAAAATACATAAGAGAAATATCATTAGAGAGAGAGAGATAGAGAGAGAGAGAGAGTTGTTTAATGAGTTCGGTTATTTTCAGATAGCGCTATCTGGGTTGCGGTATGAATAGAGCTGCTTTCATAGTCTTGCAAACCAGTAGGAAAGATAAATGAGACTCTGATGAAAAGATAAAATGAGTTCTGTTGAAATATTCGTTTTGAAAATAATTCGCTATATTTGGAAATATGGAAATTGGAAATATATGAGCTTTAGTAATTCTGCCAGAAATGTGAAATGAAAGCTACAGGGTCCGCCATGTAACGTTTTTTTTTCAACTAGTGCTTATTTCGTGTATGGCAACACTTACCTCATGTCTGATTTGACAGATAATTAGTTTTATCCTTCCGCTGAACGAATATGGTTGTGTATACGCTTGAACAACGCTGGGAAATCTTGCGACATTACTTTGAAAATCATGGTAATGTTGCAGAATGTGTGCGAAAATTGCGTACGGATTTTGGAAGAAGAGAAGCACCGTCAGCTCCGTATGTTCGTTACCTTGTGAAAAAAGTGAAAGAAACTGGCATCCTCATCGATAAACCAACGCGTGAAAAGCCAAAAACAGTGCGTACACCCGAGAATATTGCTGCTGTGGCCGAAAGTGTGCGTGAATCGCCATCAACATCAGTTCACCGTCGTTCTCAACAATTGGACATTTCGCAGACATCATTGAGACGAATTTTGCGTAAAGACCTTGGTATGACGCCGTACAAAGTCCAATTGGTTCAGGAGTTGAAGCCAACTGACCATCCAATGCGTTTTCGCTTCGCTAAGTGGGCCTGCGATCGACTTGCAGAAGATGCGGATTTTGCCAAAAAAAACATCTTTTCAGATGAAGCTCATTTCCATCTTGGCGGGTATGTAAACAAGCAGAATTGTCGCATTTGGGGCACAGAAAACCCGCACGCATTCATTGAAAAGCCGGTGCACCCAAAACGAGTCACTGTTTGGTGCGGATTTTGGTCCAAAGGCATAATTGGGCCATTTTTCTTCGAAAATGAGCAAGGAGTGGCCGTTACCGTCAATGGCGATCGTTATCGGGCCATGTTGAACGAATTTTTGGTCACAGAAATTGAAGAGGAGGATATTGGCAACATTTGGTTTCAACAGGACGGCGCTACGTGCCACACAGCCAACGCTACACTTGATGTTTTGCGCCCTGTTTTTGAAAATCGCATTATCAGCCGCAGAGCTGATGTCGTTTGGCCACCTCGGAGCTGCGATTTGACACCGTTGGACTACTTTTTGTGGGGTGCCGTCAAAGATAAGTGTTACGCCGACAAACCAGAGACAATTGACGCTTTTAAGGACAATATTCGTGAAGCCATTGGTGAAATACAGCTGCACACAATAGATAATGTACTTAAAAATTGGACCCATCGTGTAGGTTACTGCATGGCCAGCCGAGGCAGCCATTTGAATGAAATTATTTTCCATCATTAACCGGAGGGATTGTACTTACAAATAAAAAAAGAAATTTGAAAAAATATTCAGTAGTTTTTTTTTAATAGCATTTTCAAAAAAAAAAGTTATTTGGCGGACCCTTTACTAACCAAATCACAGTAATTAAGCTCGTTGTTAATTAGTTTAACAATTGTCTTTCAATTTAATAATGACAACAATTTGACTACACAGCGACTGACGTACGTCTTTGAAATATCATATTTTTCATTTGTAAGGAGTCGAAACATATGTAAATTCACTAAAAATAAAATAAAATATTTTCCTCGATTACAATACATAAGGATAAGTAGAGATCGAAAACCGAGAGGAAGCAGTCGCCCGAGTAACCCATCTAATAAGGATCCATCTACAGACGCTTCAGCTGGAATATTAAGACCTTTAGTAACACTTATAAAATCGAAGACTATTGCGGTTGTTTGACATTATAAATAGGATAGAAACGAATTTACCGCGTGCAATTTGTAGCATCCGACGTTTCGGTAACGTTGCAGCCGCGGTTGTCCAGGGTAGACTGAAAGAGCTGTCAATTAATTGTTTTGCGGGTAGGCCGCATACCGCTGCCGCCACTGCGTAGGTTATAACGGTGGTGGGGAGCCGGGTTCGGAGCGCGCAATTTTTGAAAATTCGACTTGCACACAACACTCACTGTGTCCTGTTTTACGTCTTTGCGTTCGGCGTTTGGCGGCGGGAAAATTTTAAGAAGAGGGTTCCACGTAGAAAAGAGTTTGTAACGGTCGCGTCATTTCTATTGAAGTTCGCGGTTCTTCTTATTTCGATGGCTTCACGGATCATGCGAGGAAAGTAGAATTGTTCCTTGGATAACACAATGGGATTTTGAAACTGCATCCAGTGGTTACTTCCGCTATCCAATATATGTTCGCAGATCGCCGATTTTTCTCGCTGAACGTTTTTAACAGCTTTGATGTGTTCTGTCAGTCGCGTGGCTATGGGCCGTTGGACAAACGAAACGGCCCATAGCCACGCGACTGACGGCTTATAGCCATCGAAATGTCGGGTGCTGCAAATTTCACGCGGTAAATTCGTTTCTATCCTATTTATAACTTTAGTCACACTTGCCGTTATTGCTTAGACTTAACCGGAGTGCAAATAAATACATTTTTAATCAAGCTGCCGTTATTTATCACTAAGCAACTCCGTTATTACCGAGATATCCACAGAAGTTTTCCTTGAAATATTCAATGTTTCGGAATATCTGTGTTAAATTGTTCAATTAAACGAGCTGCCCCATTTTGAGGGCGGTCTAGCTTGAACAATAACCACACCGTGCGGTCGCTCAACTTCACAATCTGTTTCGGAGCAACTTTCAACAGTTTCAACTGTGCGGTCCGGAATTCTCCAACGTCAGTGGAAATCGTTTCATTTCAGAAAATAAGGGGGAAATAACTAATACTGTGGACAAAATGCCTACAAATATAAAATACAATGCTTATGGTATACATATGTATACGAGTATTATATGTATTTATATAGTCTAAATTTTGTCTGTATCACTATTGTTTGTTCGCGCTAATTTTCAATTTTCCGAAATTTTAAATCGCATATTTTACATTCCTGGCTTACCAACCGATGAGATGGAGATGTCTTTTATATTGAGATGAAGACGGATATATCCCTCTTATGTCGAGAGGATTAAGACTATTTCCCGATGGAAGTCTATCTGTGTGTCTGTCCGTCTGTCTGTGTGTCTGTGTGTATTCCTCCACGAAAGCGACCAAACGCTTAATCCTATTGAGCTGTAATTTGGTATGCAGGCATTATTTGGTCATTGCAAGAGCGCAAAAGAGTGGTGACGGCCCGGTGGCATAGTGGTTAGGTCGCCTGATCTTACATTGTAAGGTCCCGGGTTCGATTCTCGGCTGGGTCACCATTTTCAGTTGGGATTAAATTAACGGAATTGCATTTTCAATTCTGTCGATCGAATGCAATAACAAGATACACACTTACAGACATGTTACAAGCACACATACATATAACACGTCATAGTAGGGTTGGTTGTGAGAGATTGTCATATGACAATAAACCCGCCCATTGTGACATTTTCACAAAAAAGCGTACAAACAAACAAACAAACAAAAGATTGTGGTTGAAATCAGTCCACCAGAGGGCGCACTAGTCATATATCAATCTCGAAATATTAGACTTAGACGTGACATTTGGTACACCTTGGCCTTGTTGAGCCAAAATCACATTGAGAATCACATTGTGGATGGAATATCTCGTATATATCGCTACACTAATAATGTATTAATTTAGCCATGCTTTGAATCAAGTATTAGCGCCATCTGCTGGTGTTTGACTCAACCCCGCCCTTAGCCGAGAAACGAACCACGCTGCCCGAGGAGGTGAGCGGAACCTAACCGGATTCCTCCGCCGGCCGAGAGAGGGCTGATCGATTTTATTTATGAAATTGATATTCAAATGAAATCAGTCCCTGGCTACTTGCCAGGTAAGATGAGGTGCCACAACTGATTTTTTTTTATTTTATCGTCTGACTGTGGCGGTAGTTTAGTACTGAATTGACCAAGATCGCGATCGGTTATGCATTTTTACATTGACGGCGCTAGATCAAACGTGGACGTCAGTCAGAAAGAATTTTTGAGTCGGTATGAAAAATTAGCCCATTAAAAAATACTTAATTTTCAATGTGGATGATAACTTATTAACAATTTTTTCTCTAGCATAACGCCTGAATATTATTTTAATATGAAACTGATGGTATAATGTTGTTAGTAATTTGGTTTGCTGATGGAGCACATGCTCCATTCCACTCCGATACACATCGTTATGCCATGTTACATTAGGGTACTTCGTCTTCACCGTCCCGAAGTGAATTTGAATTCCGTGTTTTTGTATATAATATAGGAATGAATACAATTTGAAATAAAAATCGGATCCAATATAGTTCGTGTGTTATTATTGAAAGTTATGTTAATTATGTGAAACTTTACTAAATTATGATGTTTTTCTCGTGTTTTGATATAATAGTATGTAAATTTATTATAGAATTACTAGCCAGTTAATTTGCAGATTGAAAACGAAGGCAGAATATGTTTCGCTATGTCAACATAGACATAGACAATTTAAATGTTTACCCGCCAAGACTCGGTATTTACTTTGCAAAACAAACGTAATCTCAATTGAATACCTTAAACGAGTAGAGTTAAAATCATATTAATTCTCTGGAGTAACTGCAGTGCTGCGAAAGTTGATGAAATCGAACGAATTTTCCAATATTGCAAATAAATTATCAGCAACATAGTTTCCTTTATTTTTTTCATATATTTTAGGCATAATTTCCTTTAACGGACATAATAAAAATCGGCTGGGTCAACCCAAGACATTTCCAGCAAGTAGACAGCCCCTTCCTCGCTCCAACCCCCTTTGCAACCCCCCCCCTTGCGACAACCCCCTTGCAACCCCTCCCACCTCCAACCACAGTTGCAATTCTCCCTTCACCCCCGCCAACCACACGCCAACCCCCAACCCTTACCATCCGCGCGTCAATCCCCCTCAGTAGTATATTCGTAGTATTTTCTGTACTGTTTTTGTAGTATTTTCGGTGGCATTTAAATGGTGTTTTTCCAATATGATGTAGTTTTTTCTTAAATATGGCGGAGTTTAAAAATATATTTTTCTCGCTTGTATATGTGATATTCCAACTAAAACTTTACAATGTGGTTAGGCATCTGTGTACCGAATGTCAAGTTTTAAGTACAAATATTTCGAGGTTGTTTACAATCTTTTCAACTCTTACATGACCAAACTGAGCCTGCATGCTAAATTTCAGCTCAATCGGATGAAGCGTTTGGGCGCTATCGAGTAGGAATACACACACACACACACACACACACACACAGACATACAGAAGTGTGTTCAGGATACTTTCCCTCTGCCGGGAAAGTAAAATTAAGTCTGTAGCAGAAAGCATAGCAATAATAAATATTTCTACAATTTAAGATTATTATTCATTCGATAAGAATTCAACTGTCAGCAATGCTGCAACGAATACCCGTTATTCTTTTAATAATATGAATTTAATTTAAACCAAAATTTTTCATACAAAAAATTTACAAAAATAAAAAATAAAAATACCACCTCAGTTGGCAATTTTGAAAAAACTAATATATAAATAAATTTAAGCGGAGCTGCCATGGAATTCACCGACCGAAGTCGGGTCCATATTAATACACTTCTGGGGGGGGGGGGGGGGGGGGAGGTGAGCCATGGACTCCAATCTGTAGTAGGTTGTCCGATATCTGTAGTAGGGTCTCCGATCTGTAACAGATGTCTTGCCACAAGTGAGCGTACACCTTATCACCCATTCACTCCCCCTTCCAAGCCATACAATTTGAGATGAGAAAATTACAGTTTTAGATTTTTTTTCTAGGAAGGAGTTGTTTATTTTCTTGGAGAGACCAAGATCTTTAAAGAGGTGAAACAAAGATTTGACTGACAGGCCACGATTTGGATGACAGGTCCACCGCGTGAAGGTAAACAGTGAAGCCGTTCCGGGTGACGGCATTGGCGAGATCATGGTATTTACTTAATTTGTACTTGTGGTCTTTTAGGATGTTTGAATTCCATGGAGCAATTAACTCTACAATATAGTAAAAAGTCCAATTCAATCTTCCGAGGGAGTTATATCTGGATGGATGGCTGTGCATTCGAGACTTTCAGGGAATTGATACTGCTTAGATGCCGAATCGACCTCAAGAATCCAACCTGAAGCTTTCTTGATTATTGAGAAAGGTTCTGTAGCGGAATGTTTCCCGACGTTAGAGCTTTAAATGCTACAAAGACACATTTTGTATTCGTAGACACTGGGCCGTGAACAGTAGACATCTTGTATTCCTAAAAATAAAAAGTACATTCTTGAACGATGTCTTGGCAAATATATGAACCTGCAGGTAACTAAACTTCTAAGGTGCTAATAGTAGGACTCTTGCAGTTTTATTATTTTTATAGAAATCGCGCATATTTGAGAAACTTTAAGCATCTTGATAGACTTGTCCTCACTACACTGAACCCGAGCAACTGATGTCCCTATCGTTGGTAACATTATTTACTTAAAATTCTGGTTCCTCGACGACAAAGGCGCCGCCATTTCCTGATCCTGTATATTACGTTTTCTATTATTAAGGAGACGGCACGACACGTATACATGTTAAACTTACCCGGTAGAGCTTATGGTGCTCAAGCAATTCACCGCATCACCGCGAGACTCGATCACCTAACTTTCCTGCAATATTCTGATACAAAGCCTTACAGCAATTTCATGGGCTATACCCTGCTTTATTGTAACAATTATTTTCAATCTAATCCCGGTATAAATAATGAAATCAATCCATTGCGAATGTATTTTACCGCCTTGCCGGTTTAAAATGCGACGACTTCCTCTAGCGAAATTTGAAAGTCTCATTTTTAATAAATTCTTTTTCCGTGCCCCAATACTCTAAGTCTAAAATTTTATGTAATATTATGCACTCTTTTGAAGATTGCTATAAGCTTTTTCTCTTTATTTCGTTATCTATATATTCATTTCAAACGTGTTTTTCCTGCAACCGCCCAATCGAGAGAACGGCTAGAAATTAAAATTGGGTTGTGGTGTCTAAAAAAGCTCTTGGTCTGTAGAAGTGTCATAAAAAGAGGAAAAAAAAAAGTTAAGAGAACAATATAAATGATCGCTATCTTCTGGATTACTCTCGAACTTTTTGCACTGTCAACAGGTGACCCTCTAACGGGCGTTAACTAAACTGCAATGACATAGTCCGTACCCAGAATAACATTATGGGGAAATGGGTGTTCGGGACATGGAAATTTTTTCGAAAAATTTCATCGAAATGAATTGGCGCGTAACTTTTTGTTTACTTTCACACGTCATGTCATGTCCGCTTTGCTCTTTGATTGTTCTGGATTACTCTCGAAATTTTTGTACTGTCAACAGATGGCCGGGAGCTAATGGGCCCATGATGAGGTGGCCACGATGACCCATGTGTTCAGGGTCGGTCACACTCACGGGTCAACACCCATCCGATGGCCTCCAAGCATGGGGTGCGAACCTGGGTAGGACACTGGGTCAACCAGTCTCCCCTGGGAATCAAACCTCTGGCGCTCCTGGACGGTCTGCGCACCGAGCGGCGCAGACCATCCAGAGCAGACTCCCCCAACTAACAGTCGGGGGAGTCTGGAAACTGTATTGTTTCCTATAGAGCGGGGGTGGTTGCGTACCTTACGGCGACTGCTTTTGAAATGACCATTGGCCATCCGATCCCGGTTCAGAGCCGGGCAAAGGACGCCTTGATCCGCGATAGATTCGGTGTACACCGTTTCACCGCTTCGTAAGGGAGAGGACCGCGCAAGCGACCTCGAACTCGGAACCAATCGAGAGACCAGAGAAATCTGGTCACAATTGGAAGTAAGGGCGTGAGTATCTCGAGCCCGCCGGGTTTATTCCTGGGTAATTCGCGGTAAGGCGTTGGACTCTTACGGGTTGTGGCGTGGCTAGACGTCGGATTGTTATGTCCAAAGTCTTCTACGCTCACTGCAGGTCGATAGAACGACTAATCGTTAAAACGTCCTGTGGTGACGGGCTCGCCCGTTGTAGTTGACATCTCAATATGTCAACAGATGGCCCTCTAACGGGCGTTAACTAACCTGCAATGACATAGTCCGTACCCAGAATAACATTATAGGGAAATGGGTGTTCGGAACATGGAAATTTTTTCGAAAAATTTCATTGAAATGAATTGGCGCGTAACTTTTTGTTTACTTTCACACGTCATGCCATGTCCGCTTTGCTCTTTGATTGTTCCTGTCCGTTTTCTTCAAGACCCTGGTGACATTCCTGATCGTAGATCAAATGAGCAAGGCACCGTAACGTAATTGAATTAATACATAAAAATATTATTTGTACATACATAATAACTATGTTTCCGTTTATTTTGAAACATTACGGTCAATAAAGTGACCGTCGAATTCGAAGGGTTTCAGCTAGTTTTTCATTATTTACAAATTCTTCCTAAAATTATATTATACATATCATGATTTACCTACCTACCTGAGGTACATAATAATAACAGGGCTCTTGCAATGATATATTTTTTTCGAAATCGCGCATATTTGAGAAGCGTCAAGCATCTTGGTAGACTTGTCCTCACTACCCTACCAGTGCAACAGATGTCCCTATCGCTGGAAACATTATTTACTTAAAACTCTGTTTTCTCGACGACGACGGCGCCGCCATTTCGTGATTCAGTATATTACATTTTCAATTATTAGGGAGACGGCACGACGCGACGCTTGAAATGAATGCCCCAGGGAGGTCATTACGGCATAGCATGAACCCTGCCTAGTAGAACTTACTACTCCTCCTGGTAGACCAATAAATCTCTACCCGCCAGAGATATGAACCCGTTCTGGATCATCGACATATTTTATAGCGCAATGTGGTCGTTAATAACCTCGATGTTTCATATATCATTAAAAATGTGAATCGTCTCCGCTGATTCGTGTGTGATTTATTTATTTCCCGTTTTTTCCTATGGCCTTCTTCCGGCTTGCTGGTAGCTGTATATTAGAGTCTCGGTATAAATGAAGGATCGTTATAAATACGCGTGTTTCTTCTGCAGCGTAGTGTAGTTGAGATCCCATACTTATCGATTAGGAGAACATATCTACTTCCTCTTCGGGGGTTGCTCCCTTAGGTATCAATCTGATAGGATATAGGTATCAATTTGACTGTAGATCTAGCAAACTTACCAAATCAGTTTTTTTCCAATTCTTCAGTCAGGAAATTTTGCATCATTCTAGACCTCCGGTCTTATTGTAGACTAGTTGTTGCCCGCGGCTTTGCTCGCGTAGAAGTCGATAGTTTATACATGTTTGGAAGTGTTGATCAAATTTTTATTGCGTCTTAGTTTTAGGCCTACAGATATGCAGTTGAATTTAGTATAATTCAAATTCAAATTCTTTATTTTACAAAAAAACATAGTATCAGTTACAAATGAATTAAACCTAACCTAACTGGATCGCACGAGACGTCCGCACTAAGGTAGGCTCAGATTCGTATAATTAGGTACTGCCTAATGCTAAATAAAAAATTACGTTGAAGAATGCCGTGAAAAATAAAATCAAGTAAAGCAACATTTTAGTAAAAAATAAAATTTCAAATAATCTAAAAAGGTATATGATAATAATAATAATAATAATATATAATAATCATAAATAATAATAATCATAAATATCTGGTAGGTTTATAATAATGTGTTAGGAATGTTAAGTTAGATAGGAATAAAGCAAATAAATTTTTCGGTTTCTTTCCTTCCCTGGGTGATCAACCAGTGGGTTAGTCTTTTTTTGTTTATATTTATTTTTATATTAATACCTTGAGTATAAATGCCGGGTATATCCTTAGTTTTATTGAACAACGACGGTGCCAAGTAAAGAAAATGTCTCTGTGCATGGGTACTATTCAGTTTGGGCACTATGTGGTTACTATTAGTTATCGCTCGTGTAATAATTTTATGGGTTGTGTGCTGGTGCAATTCTTTATGTTTGTGATAATAGAGTATTATCGTTTTAGCAAATGTTTGCCGTACGTCAAGAACAGGACAGTTTGCCGTACGACAGGAACAGAATTAAGAACTATTTGGATAGAACATTTATGGTACGGCTCGCGTATGCTAAATAACCAGACACTCACTCTCTAACAGGCCACATAAAACTGTTTATGAGAGAAACAATTCTCTCTAATGTATACCTACTCCGGTCATTTTCAGTGACTGTCTTTGCCCTTTATTAATATTTATGATGAAGCAGGCTTTCAGGGGAAATGCATTCTCCTGATCTCGAAGGGGTATAATGATGGTATTAAAGTATTTGTGTTGCATACTGTTTATGAATACTGTTTCTTTTTATGCGCATTCGGTGATAACCTAGGCCTCTAGGACATTTCAATGGACAGCCGTTATTTGCAGTCTGGTGTCATTGCATATCTTTTGAGATTTTAAGTTTCTCATCACCATAACTGGTGAGCTAATTTCAAGAGTGATATGATAGGGGCGATTCGCTGGGTTAGGCTAAGCGAGCCCTGCGGTAAAATTCCCTGAGTTTTATTTTCAGCAAATCTGTGAGCTATAAAATATTTTTTGCGAACAACGGAAAAAAATCGGTTCCGTTTTAAATTCTGTGGATTGCTGCAGATTGACTGCGGTGCGTCACCGGACGTGTTTTTTCATACTACGGAGTTATATAGAATCCCGCGCACTGTGGAAATTATTCCGCAGATCGACGGCAGAGACATGCATAGACATCAAATGACTAATAAGTTCGAAATTTCCACCGTAGTGCGCGGACTATAAAAATCGATGTTTTTTCGTCCATCAAAAAAAAAAACTACAGCAACACACCGCACCGTAGTGCACGCCTGGCCTTTAGGTTGTTTAAAAAATTGACGGGATAATTTACTGCGTCATCAAGTTGTATTACTGAATCCACAATTTTACCTATAGTAGATTTCTTCCCAAAGAGAATAAAAGTAACCCCCGTTTCTTTAGATTGAGACGAATCAACGAAATCAGTCGACAGGCCATTTAGAACGGCCTTTGACGTCTACCACTAGGCATTTTGCCTTTTCGTGGGGCTTCTCTTGAATCGGGCCCATAGGCCCGGCTTTCATGAGTATGGCGTCTCAGGGCTATTTACCCTGGAGGCAGACTTCAATATGTATGCTACTCTCGAGGCACGAGGTAGGTCCGCTTGAAGGCACGTATTCAGCAGCATGGTGTTCTCCTCCTTCGTGCCGATCGCGGAGGAGCGGCGGCTGCTGCACGCGGAGCGCCCTGCTGCTTCCGCGTCGTCTGGCGGATTTCCGATAGGAAACTGGGGCAGCGCCGGTTGTTGCCGGGGTAGTCCTGCCCGCAGTTTCCACAGGTTGCACGGGCGGTCTTCGGCCGAGGGCTGTCTTTGGCAGCGTGCTCCTCGCCGCAGCAGACGCATACCTGCGGCCGGTGGCAGTTGTGACTGCTGTGCCGGAATTTTTGGCATCGGTGGCATTGTTTGGGCCCGTTCCGGCCTCTCCAACTCTCGATGGTGACTGGCAGGTACCAGATGTCCGGGAGACTGAATACCTTGCGCCAGCCCGCATTTTTCCGAATGACAACGAAGAAAAGCGCGCGCCGCCCTCCATGGATCAGGCGCGAGTACGTCGCTTCGATTTCTTTGGCCGCCAGCCCTTCGATGACCTCCTGCTGGGTCGTGTTAGCCGGGAGGCCCCGAATGGCTATCTTGGCGTCCTTTTCTATCGGCGGCGTGTAGGTGTGCCACGCCGCCGAGCTGCCAAGGGTGTGCAGGTAGGCCTGGACGACGCGGTACTCTGCGTCGTCGGCAGGGCGGAATCTGAAGCCGCCGCCTCGTCCGAGCGGTGCGACGTTCGGCGCGCGGCCCAGCTTCGCGCAGAGAGCCTTAAGGTGGTCGGGCCACCTATCGAGCTTGTCTACGACAATGGGTCGGGGGCGCGGCGCCTGATTCGGCAGAAGCGGCGCGGGCGGCAGTGATGATGGTGCTGCGGCGGGCTTTTCCTAGCCGCTAGTTGGGCGTAGGTAGGCACGTCTTCGGTGTCCGAGAGTTCCGGCGAGTCGAAGATCTGTTGATCGACGAAGGAGTCAAGGGAGTCGGCTCGGCGGCGCTGCGACTCCCTCTGCCGCTCATATTCTGGAGACGCGGGGCTCTCACGCGTTTCCTCGGTGTCGCAAGCGGAATAATTGGCATGTCCAGGCCCCTAGTCACTGGTGGGCAGTGCGGAGCAGCAGCAGCTTCGGCGGCGTTGGCAGCAGACTGCATTTCGAACCGGAGAAACTCGACGGCACGAACTTCACGGTGAGGACTGGAGACGGCGCTCGACAGTCGACTCGCGGCGGCAATATTCAGCGCGGGCGGCGGAGCGGAGCAGGCGACCGTTCGGGACGGACGCCGGGCACTGAATGAGATTGAGACGGCGACATTATTAGCCCTAACATTACATTTTTTCGACAAACCGTAGCGCGTTTTAAATCGATATCAACGCCATCTAGTTACAAATGTATAATCCCTTTTTAACTTTTATATTACCCCTTTTACCTTAACTTCACAGCGGAAACGCATACAAAATAAATTTAAGATTTTTTTTTAAGTGATAATATTTTAAGTGAATATTTATGTTGGAGAAGAGTATGTAGGTCGAGTATGTAGGTCAACTAAAATGAGCGAACAAATTAAACTGCCGATATTTCATAAATTAGGAAATTATTCTGATTCCAGCACATTACTTTCAGACAGAGACATCATTTTAGGTTCTGAATTAATAGTAATAGACCAATTGAAATTGGTAGCGATTTAATGCCCCATTCAATAAATAATTACGGATTTTTATATTTTTCTTTGATTTGTGCTACAAAATCCTTCCTTCGCAGTAGCGGGTAACTTCATATGTGCCTCGTTCTAATATGTCATACAAACTTTTATCCTCCATTTTCAGCCCTTATTGGTGAAATTTTCTAAAAATTTTGACACGTGTTTTACTTAGTTTCTAAGCGGGAGTCCAAATACATTTTTTTATGGAAACAACTTCAAAAATGACGAATTTGCATAGGGACTTCCATCTCCTATTTATTCCTCTTAGAGATGGATTTTCCAAAAGTCTAAATAGCATTTTTTAAGAATTTTATTAAACATGACAGAATTTCAACCAAACTGCCATCCCATGTTTTGCCTTCTTAGGGTTAGCATTTTATAAAATACTGCCACAACTGTTTCTTAGTTTTTAATAGAAAGACTAAACATTCATTTCACTGAGTTTACTTAAAGATATACTTATTTACAAGCAAATTTGTCGTAAAATCACTTGTAGTGGTGGAACTTACCCCATCACTTGTAGTAGTGGAATTTCCAAAAACCCAGAAACTCGTATTACTTAATTTCTAACCGAGAGACTGAGTGATTGCGCCATCGATATGCTCCGCTTATACTCGTAATAAAAATTAACTTATTGTCGTATAAAAATATATTGCTTTACGAATTTACATAGACGTTTAAATATTTCGATTATGGCGGTAGGTGTGTCTTCGCGTAAAGCGCACAGCGCAATGGTACCGATCGGTCACCGCTTGATTCTGCTCGCGCCGCTCGCTTGACGTCACGTACTCAACATCCTCCCTCCCGTCGAATCTTCAGGATTTCGAGGCAATACCTTTGAGTTAGGGTCAGGCAACGAGCAAAGGTTGTGGACAGCTCTGCGGACTAGGCCTCTACTTGTATGCAGATCTGCAACTCTTGTAATTCCATCCGGCCCGGGATATAATTTTGATATTCTTGCCATGCGCCACTTTAAAGGTGGAACGTTGCTTTCATTGATGACGACTAGATCTCCTACCTTAAGTCCCTCTTGATTAATGCGCCATTTGGTTTTCTGCTGCAACTCGCTGAGATATTCATTTTTCCAACGATGCCAAAAATGTTGGCGCATACTTTCGATATATTGATATCTGTTTAACCTATGAAGGTTCACATCGAGCAGGTTTTCTGAAGGCAGCGAAGTAAGTGGTCTGCCGATCAGAAAGTGCGCTGGAGTTAAAGGATTTAGGTCATTAGGGTCTGAAGAAAGAGGAGTAAGAGGCCTGGAGTTAAGGATAGCTTCTATTTGAGAAAATAAAGTTGTTAACTCCTCAAAAGTCAGATGTTTGTCGCCTAATATCCTAGTCACGTGGTATTTCGCTGACTTAACGCCTGCTTCCCAAATGCCACCCATATGTGGAGAAAAAGCTGGTGAGAACTTAAACCTAATGCCCTCATTAGCTGCGAATCCGGAAATGTCTTCTTTGTTTGACCTTAAAAACCTTGTAATTTCGTTGTTCGCGCCGACAAAATTTGTGCCATTATCACAGTATAATTCTGAGGGCTTTCCCCTGCGCGAAATAAATCTTCTTAAACATAAAATAAATACATCCGATGTATTTATTTATTTATTGAGTGGGGATTTTCTAAGGTCTTTATGAGCCTTGTAACACTGCGACCATTGCTGATCTATTGTGCTCGCCACCTACTATAGTTCTGCGCTAAGCCTCGTGTCATTTAAGAACCGCAGCAGGCTTTTGGCGCCAGATTGTTTTACCTCCTCAGGTTGGAGGTAGTGACCACCTAGGTGGTTGTATCCTTTACGCATCCGCGGGCCACACTCGCACATGAGGTGCTGGGGAGTTTCCTCTGCCCCTTGGCAGAACCTGCACATTTTTGTGTCTTTGAGCTTGAGGTTGAACATGTGTTTGTTCAGGCCACAATGCCCCGTGATCGCCCTTACCAGTATGCGTAGATTGTTCCTATTTAGCGATAGGGTCTCACGGGCCGTCTTACGGTCGTAAGGCTTAATAAGCGCTTTGGAATGATTCAACCCTGGCGTGTTGTTCCAGTGGTTGACGGATTGTTCTAAACACATTTGTTTGAGCATTAGGTTTGCAAGGCTTTTTGGTACGCCACAGCAAGGTTCAGGGCCGTATAACGTTCCCTTTGCTCCCGTCCTAGCAAGTTCGTCGGCTTTTTTATTTCCCTCGATTCCTGCATGACCGGGAACCCATCTTAGTATTACCCTGTTCTTTTCGCCCAGGGAATTCAGTAGTGATATGCAGTTTTGCACTAGCTTTGAATTAATGGTATTCGAGGCTAGTGCCATAAGAGCTGCTTTGCTATCCGAGTGGATATAGATACGGTGGTTGGCGTAGTCCTTTTGGAGGTTGATATCCGCACATTCAATAATGGCGTAAACCTCCGCTTGGAATATGGAGGCGTATTTTCCCAAGTTTACACTTCTTTCGAAGTTTGGTCGCTCTCCATATATACCACAGCCTACGTCAAGTCCCGATTTGGACCCATCAGTATACCATTTAAGGCTACCGGCCTCCCATTGCAGTTGGCTTTTTAGCCAGTCGTCTCTGGGCGGCAGTTCCACTGTAAAAAGTTTTCCAAAGTTTAGGAGTGGGAGCATGGTGTCTGATACCATGTTGAGGGTTGGATTTTCACTGACTGAGTCAAGAACTGATCTTAGTGCTTGTGAGATCCAGTTTACCTTCTCTCGGGCAGATAGCCTGTACATGCTGGCTTTCGCCACATGTTGCAAATGAATGTGTAGGGGCGGTAAGTTCAGCAGTGCATCTAGAGCTGCTCCAGGAGTGGAGGACATTGCGCCAGTTGTCATGAGGCACGCCGTCCTTTGGATATTGTTTAGTTTGGTAATCACAGTTTTCTGGTTGGCTTTGTTGCACCATACCACCGAGGCGTACAAGATTATCGGCCTCACAATGGCAGTGTATAGCCAGTGGGAGATCTTGGGGTTAAGGCCCCAGTTTTTCCCCGCCAGTCTTCTGCTTATACCCAAAGCACTTTTAGCTTTTTGAATTGTTTTATCTAGGTGGCTGTTCCAGGTGAGTCTCTGGTCGAGCGTGACTCCCAGATACTTTACTTCCTTGGAGAAAGGAATCCGATGTAAGATCGCTTGCTACCTCTAGATGCAAAGCTTTAGCGGCAAAGCAAATAAAAAGACACATATAACACTTTGTTATTTTACATCCGCGACCCTTACGATCTGTAATGTAAAATGGCCCGCAAAAATCGACACCGCTGACCTGGAAAGGAAGACTAGGGACGACTCTGGAAGCCGGTAAGTTTCCCATTATTGGGTTAATACTTTTAGCCTTCATAATTCTACATATTTTGCAATTATTGACCGTGCTTCTTGCTAGTACCCTTCCTCTAAGGGGCCAGAACTTATTTCTGAGGTCGCCAAGCAAAAGCTGAGGTCCACAATGCAACAGAATTAATACGACGGTATTTATTTAATTTGTACTCGTTGTCTGATGGGATGTCAAAAAGTCGTAGGAGTCTGCCTCGGGGATAAAGCCCATTGCATATGTTTACCATACGGAAATCTGTCAGACTCCAAGTAGTATACTCGTAATACTTACCCGGTAGAGCCCATGGAACTCGAGCGATTCAACGCATCACCGCGAGGCTAGATCACCTAACTTTCCTGAAATATTCTTATACAAAGCCTTACAGCAATTTCATGGGTTTCCCTGCTTTATTGTTACAATTCTTTTCAATCTAATCCCGTTATAAATAATGAACTCAATCCATTGCGAATGTTTTTTATCGCCTTCCCCGGTTTAAAACGTGACGACTTCCTCTCGCAAAATTTTCAAGTCTCCTTTTTAGTGAATTTCTTTTCCGTGTTATCCTCACTTTACGACTCAAATTTTGTGTAATGTTATGCACTCATTTGAAGATCACTACGTTCTATAGAGTGTAAAAAGGCTTATGCCTTTTCTCGTTATTTCATTATTTTTCATTATGTACAATTTCTTCGTAAAAATACATTTTACATACCACGATTTGAGTCTTTATTTACTTTTGACTACATAAGTCTATCATAAATCTAAAACATTAATTTTACTTCCCGATGTCGTTGCTTATCCAACTAACCTTTAATGAGATACCTAGCCATCAAACTGAATTTTGATCTACAGCTGCAAAATAAAAAAATAACAGAATCGTGAATAAGCCAACATTTTCATTTGGACTATGCCTACAATCACGAGTAAACTAAAAGTTAAATATGAGGATATTACATTTTTGGCGATAGCGATGAATAATAGGATTCCGAGATATGTTAAACTATTTTTATGTATTCAAACAGATACAATAGAAATTGTCTTCGACAGTTTTAATTACAAGAAAGAAAACAATAAAATAAAACGCATAAAACATCGCAATCGAAAATACTTCGATTTCATTAGTCGCAGCAAATAATACTACCGTCGAGGCAAATAACACTAATGTAAGTAGTCGGATATGACTTTTCGTGTATATGTTGACACTGGCCTACGAATTTATGTGTGTAGGGGGGGCGGGGCGGAGGGGAGGGCAGGCAATGCTATCAGAATTAAGATATATCGCACTATTTTCGAGATACATAGGTCATACTGGAAGTTTCAAAACAAGCCACTAATATAAACATGAAAAAAAAAAAAACCGTTGAAAATTCAACTCCTTGGTTGTAGACTAAAGACTGTTTCATCTTAACTCTCGTTTGTTGTTTCATTGTAGCGTCATTTGAAAAAAACACAATTAGCTCCTGAAATAATCGCTTTATTAATTTCTACGATATAAAGTGTAATTTGGCAGCACAGCAGAGCCTTGCCCGACTTAAAACTGTGTTTGCCGATGAATCACCAAACAAAACGACAGTTTATCGCTGGTTTGCAGAATTCAAACGTGGTCGTATGACGAATTTCGTGACGAATTTCGTGAAGGTTGTCCACCTTAATCAACAACAAAAACATAGATGCTGTGCGTCGTTTGATCGAAACAAACAGGAATGTGACCTAGCACGAGATTCAGGTATCCCTAGGTATAGGCATGAGTCAGGTACAATCAATTCTACACAAACGTTTCCCTGTAGAAAAGCTTTGCTTGCGGTGCCCACACAATTTGACTGAGGCTCAAAAAACGGTACTCGTCACTTGGTGCAATACCAAGCTTACCAGATTAAATGAACGGGCGCCAAATTTGGTGTGGAAAGTAGTAACAGGTGACGAAACATGGATTTATAGCTCCGACGCTGAAACAACCCAGCAATCGACCGTTTGCGCTTTTCAAGATAAGCCTTACCCAGAGTAGCGCGCGTGCAAAGTGCCGCGAAGCGAAAGATGGCTCTTTTTTCTAGGAAGACTGAACACGTTACTTTGGAGAAACATCTACCCCGAATGCTGATTGGTACACGACTCTGCTCCGCTCTCACACAACCAGACCGACAAACGATTTTTTTAAGGCGAAAAACGTAGACTCATGAGGCACCCTCTATACAGTCCCGACTTAGTATCTTCTGATTTCTTCATGATCCCAAAAATGAAGACTCAGTTACGCAGTCAACGATTTTCATCGCCAGAAGAGGCCGTAGAAGAATATGAAAAACACGTTTCGTAGGTCAGCCACCCCCTTCCTTTCACCTTTTTCTCCCCTTTATACCCCATGCCTCCAAGTGATCCTCAAACATCCATAATATCATTTCGGATATGAGGAGAAGGAAAATAATAATTAGGAAAAAGAGAAAGTACATATAGTGAATCAAGTATAAAATCGGGTTTTAATAAAATCAGTTCTCGAAATTCATTTGTCGCACAGTTAAGTGTAGCATTGCACTCATCGAATTACATCTCCCTCTAAACCGGCTCACACTGTATGTCGCCGATACCTTGACGCTGACGAGGAAACTCTTTACATTACAGACAACAACAGACAAATCCGTAATTGTTTCAATATTATTCTTTCAATACTATACCGCAGTCGCATGTTACCCTACTGGCACTATTTTGTCTACGATATTTCTTTTGAAGTGAAGTGTAAAAAAGTGCACATGCTAAAATACACCGACGTATTTAAAATTAAGTTGTTATTCGGTGATGTTATTACAATTATGAATCCCGATTGCATCTTCGGCCCGATTGCATTTGTTCGTGAAAATCGGAATTAGTTCATGCGAGCGCTAGATGCCTATAAGTTAGAGCGGAATATGATATGAATGATTGTCACTTTTCCACCGTAAAATCATCAATCGAACATAAAGCGGTATAATGTAAGACCGGACGAAATCATTTCAAACTAATTCAGATTCTTTTATATGAGGCTGGTAGTTTTTGTGCGGGGAAATATACCATTGTTTATTTTGTAAAATGTTGTTTATTATGTAAAATTAACTATCGTATCTTTTTCCGCACAAAAGCTACCTGCCGAGCATAAAACCATCTAAATTAGTTTGAAAACATTTCGTCCGGTCTTAGATTATGGCGCTTTACGTTCGATTGTTAATTTTATGTTGGAAAGGTGTCCACCGTTCATTTTATATTTTGCTTTAACATATTTGTATTGCCCTGCCTCGCCGGAATGAACTAGTTCCGACTTTAATTCATGAAGAAACGGGATCGGGCACAATGTAGTGATTATTACCCTGTCTAATGCCTCTGGCGGCGCATGGGATATCTGTTAGAAGAGAAAGTAATAATTTAGCATTAAGTGATTGCCGTGTTAGGTTTAATGAACATGACATACTAATCTGCAGAATTAGCAGAAAAATATAAAAACCCACTTTAAAATAGAAGCATCATGTAATGCCGCAATTTCAAAAATAAATGATATTCTTTTCTATTCTATATTTCGTCGCCTCCGACATTATGGCGCTTAATGGTTGTCGCAAAATACCCGTAGTCCCCACAGCATCTCGTACGCGAAAGGATAAGGTCGAAACAGTCCCCATACAAAGTCCCATATGTGTCGCCGCATCCAGCACTTCTTAATACCTGCACTCGAACAACAATTTCCCTAACTTCAAAAAATATTAAAAAAATTGTCTTTACTTGGTACTTAAATTTTCCCAATCCTTTATCATTACAATATTCTCACGATTTATACATATAGTCAAATTGTCTTTTAATCATCCAAAATTGCAAATACAGTTGGCAATGTCATAATCATAATTGCGTAAAACACAATAATCACATTGAAACCGGAAACTATCGCGGTTGTTTGACAATATAAATAAGATAAAAAACAAATTTACAGGTAGAATGTAGTCTACCCTTAACAACGGCGGCTGCAACGTCGCCGAAACGACGGATGTTACAAACTTCACGCGGTAAATTCGTTTTCATCATAGTTATAAAATAAATATATATATGTAACAAATATATATTTTTAAAGTCAAAGAAATCAATAGCCAAAAACTAATGTAACGTATAATCAGTAAAAATAATACTAAAAATAACCACATTCAGATAAAATAAAAGATAAATGCGTAAAACTACAATAATTATAATGAATAATCAAATATTTTCAACCTATTACTACGAGGTTTACCTCGTATGTTTAATATAAGAATAGTGGAGGTATTTTAGATATATCTGTAACTATATTAAAGATGCTGTAACCTTTTTTCGAAGTTGTCTATATTATAAATAGCATGTGTGATGAGCCAGTGTTTAACTCTATATATTTGGTTCTAAATCTTGTATTGTATTTGGAAGGTTATTAAAGAGTTGAAAGACCAAATACACAAAGGATTTTTGTATCATAGTGAAACGGACTTTTGGGGGGGCAATGTTGTCTTTACTACGAGTGTATGTGTAATATATTCTTTTATTATTATTAGTCTACAAACATATCATATTTATTTTCTGACACAAATGTAATAATGCAGTGGCTTTAGATTAAAACCAAGGCGTCTTCAAAATTAATATTAATAGGTACAAAATATGTCCTTTATCGATATATTTTTACCGTGTTTATAAATTATCCTTCGCACACACCTGCTACTGTTAAAGCTTCAACATTCTGAATGTTTGATGGTTTGAATATTTAATTTTATACCCACGGCGTACTAAAATACAGTCTCAAAATGCACTCTCGCAAAAGTACTTCTTGAAATGCCGTTTGACATTTTCCTATGTGCATTCCCAAGTTTATTTCCTCCTACAAAGAGTGTTACAAGACAGGGCATGTTCACGTTGTGTCACCCGTGTCGAGAACGAGGTTAAATGGAGTGCATTCGAAGCGGGAACCTCTTCGCCTATGCATTTCTACATTGCGGTAGGTTGTACTGTGCAACCGTCTATGTACCCAGACATCTAGCAACTGGCACGTGACCTAAATGTTAAATTTAAGCTTCTTGAAGGTGCCTCATTAAGAGGGTGTTTACAACTGGAGAGTACTTTCATAAAGGAGGATGGCTCAAAATAACGTGGACAAATATTTTTGCGTATAATTTTATTAAATTGGCTTATACGCAGCTTACAATGTATTATAAATAATAAAAATGAGCAAGAAAGTTGATTGGTCCTTAAAATATCCTCCTTTGTCTGTGATGCAAACGACAAACGTTTAATGGGATTCGAAATAATATTCCTGAAAGAGATGCTGAAATTTTATTTAAATGCCTTTCAGCATACATTTCCAGACCCCAAGTAACCTCGCTCGTTGGAGCTATGCCGAGGATAGTTCATGTCCCCTTTGTAGCAACACCCCTTGCACAGCTAGACATATTCTAGCTGGCTGCAAGGTGGCCTTGGATCAAGGACGGTACACTTACCGCCACGACAAAGTCCTTGCTGTTATTCGCGAGGTACTTAGCCTCTCAGTGGCTCGTGCCAACAAGGGTTCCACGGTATCCTCCAAACCCCCAATACAGTTTGTGAGGGTTGGCTCTAAAGGCAAAAGACATCTCACTGCAAAACCTTTCTCAATAATCGAGAAAGCTTCAGATTGGATTATGGAGGTAGATTCGTAATCTAAGCAGTATAAATTCCCTGAAAGTCTCGGATGCACAGCCCTGCGTCCAGATATAACTCTTTACTCTCTATCTCGGAAGATGGTCCTTATCGTAGAATTAACTGTTCCATGGGAATCAAATATCCCAAAAGACCACGAGTACAAATTAAATAAATACCATGACCTCGCAAATGCCGTCACCCGGAACGGCTTCACTGTTCACCTTCACGCGGTGGAAGTAGGCGCTCGTGGCCTGCCAGCTAAATCTCTGTTTCACCTTTTTAAAGATCTTGGTCTCTCCAGGAAAATAATCAACTCCTTTCTAGAAAAATTATCTAAAACCGCGATTTCTGCATCTCAAATTCTATGGCTTCGAAGGGAGAGTGAATGGGTGGTAAGGTGAACGCTCACATGTGGCAAGACAGCTGTCCTAAACCTACCACCGCCGGTCGTAAGTCCGGAATCCACCCTTCACCTCCCAGAAGTGTAATAATTATATATGATGGGCCCAATTTTTGGTCGGTGAATTCCATGGCAGCTCCGTTTGTATTTTATTTTTTATTTTTCCACGGTTCTTGTAATCTATTCTCGGGTAAGTGCTGGCTTAAACTCATTTAAATATCTGCGCCATAAAATTGGCCATACTCTTGTATGGTAAAATGGGATCTATAACTGTTTTTTCTACCTTTCTTTTATCTTCTTTTTTTTCTTTTACAATTAAATTAGTTTACTAGTATTGTTCATGTTTTTACACTATCTAAATCATGTGCATTTAGATACAGGCATGAGAAGCCTCGTTAGATGTGCATAGCGCAATTTGTTACGTATGCTGTGTCAATCTTAAGCTGTTCTTTACAATGTATCAATTCTTTACTTCGGTAACAATGTAACTTTCTTTGTACAAGTAAGATCATAAGTTGCTTTTCGATCAGCATATAGAAAGTATGGTTAGCCGAGCTTTGAGAACACCAGGATTTGTGACCCGTATCTCAAGACCTTTCTCCAATATAAATGTCCTGAAGATGTTATAATTCGCTTACGTTCGCAGTACCGTGGAATTTGCGTCTTCAATTTGGAATCTGCAATATTCGGTCTACAGAAGCAGGATAGAATGTATCCAAAGGATTTTTTTAAAACACATTAATTATCGCGGACGCTTCGGTCTTCCTACGTACGAGAGCAGACTGGACCACTTCGGTATTCAAGCTCTAGAAGACCGACGCACTCTAGCTGATATGGCACTGTTACACGAAGGTATCCATAATACCATAGATAGTCCATACCTTGTCGTTTTTTCGTTCCTCCGCGATTAATTCGCAATTCACGCAAGTTTGAGGTCTCTCGCGCTAATACCAACTACGGGAAAAATTTCATCGTTTATAGGCTGATGTGCACGTACGACTCTCGTCTCTCCACCATCGACATTTTCAACCTCAACCAACCGACGTTCGCTAAGGAATTATTCAAATCAATTGCACCTATCATCTTTGCAATTCTGTTGATTGAATGCAATAACAAGACGCGTTTATACGCACATGTTACACTCACACATATGAACACTTCACAGTATGGTTGGTTGTAAGATATTGTCGTATAATAATAATCTCGACCATTGTGAAATTCTATAATTAAGAGTAGAAACAAACAAACAAAAAAACAAACTAGGAAGGACGGTAAGGCAGGTAGACAGATATGGAAAAATCAGGAATAATAGTTCAATAAACTCAGCATTAATTAATTCATTAATTAATTCATTCATTATTTTTCATACGACTTTTTTAACTTCAAACCGTCATAATATAATTATTTACACTGAAATCTGCCGTAAATGCTATGTTTGTCAACCTGATATTTTATTTCTTATACTTGATGGCCTAAGTTGTGAAAAAATATATTAATACATATATTAAATCAATTAAGAAACCAATAAGTAAATTTTAACATTGGGAAACCGTGTCTCTTGTTTTTTGTGTCGTCTCTGTTATGTTTATAAGCGTACAAAATCACTATAAAGTCGCCAAATTCGCCGTCTTCGCGAGACAGTGCGAGGTGAGTGGAGCAAAGCGATAAATGTTCTTTCGTTCAAAAATGATTTACTTGGGAATTAAATTCCGCAAAACCATCAAAACTGGCGTCGTCCATAAACCGCGCTGCGAATGGGCCGAATACGCACAACTTGGGGAATTTATGTCGCCCTCGACAACTTTCCAGTATAAATCGCGGTTTATCCTTTAAAACGCTAGCGGAATGAGATCATTGCGAAATAATTCTGCGAGTTGCGATCCATATTTTCGCTCTCCCACTATTTTAATCAACCTGAGAGAGAGAGAGAGAGAGGAGAGAGAGAGAAAGAGAAAGAGTTTTGCATTCTCCCAGAAGGGAGGGGTTGAGGGATTAATCTCTCATGTTCAGACTGCAAGTGGGAGTTATATTAATCAGGCGAAGACATACGCGCGGCAAAGGAAAAAAAGACAGTACCATGCCCTAGGGTTAATATTTATTTCAAAATAAGAGAGACCTAAAAGATGCTTTAATTTGGTAACAAAGTCTATAAAGTTTAGGATCATTTATAATTCAGTTGTTTGTGTAAAATATTGTTTGTAATCAAACAATATATCAAATTCATTTAAAAAACCAAGCTTATCTTATATAGGACGACAGTTCGAAATACTGGAAAATTTCGAACGTATTTTATTATCTAAAAAGATGATAAAAGGATGCTGAGCTCGTTATCGCTCAGCAGAGAAATTAAAATAAAATAACTATATATGCTACTTTTTTATGAAACAATGCACTTAAGTGTTTGCCCTGGATTGATACGTTTATACTTAAGCCAATATTGTATTTACAAGATTTTTTTATGGGGGAATAACAGCAACATATGACAAAGTAGTATTATATATTAATATTAATATTAAAAATTTTTTTTAGATGTTAGTGCTTTTGGTGTAAAAATAAAAATAATATTTTTTTTACTCATATGGCATTTTTACTCATAATGCTTATATTTAAATGAGATGTATGTATGGATGAGCACAACTTTCGACTGTGGGTAGGTTTAATAGAATTTTCTTTGTCACTGGTGAACGATCACCTATCATTCAACCATCTCAAAAATAAGGTCATTTTTTTGCAAAATAAAATCTTTTGATTAGAGTTGAATTTAAGCAAAAAAGACAATGAATAAAGCACATGTAGTATAACGAATGCAGTTACTTAAATATACGATGACAGTCTAAAATACTAGAAAATTTCGATTGTATTCTATTATGTAAATCTATACTAATATTATAAAGAGGTAAAGTTTGTGACGTTGTAGGAAATAATCTCTGGATCTACTGAACCGATTTTGAAAATTCTATTACCAATAGAAAGCCAGGTTACTTAAATTGTGAGTGTCATAGGCTATATATTAATCCGAAAAATGAAAAGACTTTTTCGTGGTAGTCGGATTTGCAAAGTAAGTCGGAGAATAAACGGTCGAATGAAAACGTTTCTAACTAACGCTGCCTTAACGATGAGAGATATATGACTAAGTTCTAGAGGAAAGTTGTAGAGCTTGATAATGCCCACAAAAAAGTCAGCGACAACATTTGTCTAACTTTTATATTTAAGTCACAAAAAGTAGTATTTTATATTAAAAGAAATAATTTAAATCGTTAGGTCATGTTTATTGGTCATATTATCAATAATTATGAATTCTTATCAAAATAAGTAAATTTATCGTCTCAAGTGTTTAGAACAAAAGACTTTTCTCTTTTACTGCATATAATTTCCCTTTTACTGCATAAATAGTTAAAGAGATAATACGCTCACAAATAAGACACTCACAAATATCGGTATTATAGTCAAATTGGCATGCAAATACATACATATATGTATATGCAATAAAAATATAACCCTTCTTTCACAGTCAGGAAATAAATCATAGCACTCAGTAGTAACCGAACCACACTCATAATTTCATCACAGGTAAAAAGTTTTACCGCCCAACGAAGTGGGCACGGGTCAGATAGTATATGATAAAAGGTTGCTTCGCTCGGTATCAGCCTGATATGAAATTAAAATGAAAGAAGCAACATTTTTATGAAAGAAAGCACTGAAATTTTCTTTCTGGATTGAGGCGTTTGTATTTACGCCTATATGGTATTGAAGAGTTTTTATGGGGAAATGGTAGCCACTCGTGATCTGATCGATTTCTGAGTTTCATATGTATTGGATCGTGCGCGTGTCGATACTTTCCGTAACCATTTTTCCTAACGACATCATTGACATGTTTCATCTCCTGCGGAAAATGCTCAGCGTCGTTTAGATTGCGTGCTTGAGTCACGTCCCATTTTTTGCTCATAATCCAGTGTCCAGTATGCGTTGTCTTTATTGGCCCGTAACACAACTATATCTCTGTTTTCCCTTAGAATCTCTACGGCAACCCTTTTTTAAACCCTTTTTAATGAGCGGATGTTGAGTTCGGTTTTGAAAAAATACATTTTACGCATGAAAACAGACCACATCCTCTGTCACAATAAGTCGGCCTCTGATGCTGGGATTGTTAGAAACTTAATACTGGCCGAAAACGAAGTAATGCCAAGCTTTGACATCGTGTCTATTTTTACGAATTGGCAGAGTGTCTTACAATATTGAGAGACAAACTAAAGGAGGCCTGAGGACCTTCCGATTAGTTACGCTGATATGCTTGAACATTGCGTGATATCCTGGTACTTACTATGGAGCGGTGATTATTACAATAAAATGACGGAGTGGAAATTGGTTGCCACTTATCGCCGATAATAAGCGACTTAAAATTATACATGGAATATTTTGAGGAGCTAGCCATAAAAGCCTTCAAAATTAAACGCATCCTTTGGCTTTCTTTATGTTTATGAAACCTTCTGCATTTTAAAGAGTAATGTACAAATGGTGGAAGAATTCTTGGACCATCTAAACTCCATACAGCCAAAAAATAAATTCACTTATGGATTAGAAAAGAATAGCCAGTTTTTTTGAATTTCAAGGTGACGAGAAGTGACAATACTCTCGTACATACAGTATATCGGTAGCCTATACACACGGATAGGTATTTGCATGCCAGCTCATGTCATCATCCCTAACGTCGCTCGTGAATCGAGCATGTGATCTATGCGACGCTGAGCATTTTCCGTAGGAGTCGGAACATGCCACTGATGTCCTTAGGAGAAGTGGTTACATTGCGGGACACACACTCGAACCAATATAAATAAGACTCAGAAACTGAGCAGATCATGAGGATTCTTACTTACTTCAAATAAGTAAGATGCTAAACAAATTCTATATAAAAACGATCTTCAAACTGACCCAAAGGTGTATGTAAAAACGAATGCAGCTGTGGGTTAGCTTACGTTAGACAAACTAACCAGCCTATAGCTACTCGACTGATGGAACACATAGAGGCTCTTAAAAACGTTCAGCGAGAAAAATCGACGAAAAAACGAACTAACCACTGGATACAGTTTCAAAATCCCATTGTGCTGCCTAACGACCAATTTTATCTTTAGGTACTGCATAATCCGGGACGCTATAGAAAGAAGAAGAACTCCGAACTTCAATATATACGACGACTTCAAGCTCGTTACTACGTGGAACCTCCTTCTGAAAATGTTATAATAATAATAATAAAATAATAGAATACAAAAAGGCGAGCTTATTGCCACGTGACAATATTTTACAACTCACCTAATCACAGTGCAATGTTACACAAAGCAATGTTGCGCGCGTTGTGGAAATAAATATTTATAATTTTTTTTTATTTATTTATTTATTTAAGAATTAATAACTATTAAACATTGTTTTTGCTTATAAAAATAACAGGAACCGAATGGCAAAACCTTAACCTTATTTGATTCAGTCACCCAACTGGGACTAGCCCGTTCTAGGATGGACAGGACTCTAATTTTACAATAAATTATGTAAAAGTTTTATTAAAATACTCATAAAACTAAATTGCCCTAAAATATGGTCCTCAAAAAAAAAACAATCAAATAGAGTGAGACAATCAGAATTGACATAAAAGTAAAATAAAGAGTAAGATAAATATATAATAAAAACAATAAAAGTCATCAAGTAATATTTAATATATTATATTAAAAAATACATATATTAATATTAAAAAAAAAAAAAGTATACTTCATTGTCAAAACAATATTTAACAACAAAATAATTTGGTAATTAGTTGAATGTTAAAATATAATCAACATACATACTATTTAAAATATATTAACAATTTATGCACCATTAACAAATAAGTTTGTCTGCATAAGATACAATTTATTACATACATGTATGTTTAAAACTAAAGATGTACAGTTGGGCGTTGTCGACTACAACGGGCGAACTAGGTACCCCGGGTTGGTATAACGGTATGTGATCGTTCTTTCAGCCGCGGGATGAGCGTAGAAGACTTTAAGACGGCACAAGCATACCGCCCTGCAATTCCACGAGTCCATCAGAGACCAACGCCTTACGACGAGGCACCGAGAAAAGTAACCATCGGGCAGCCTCACCCCCGACTACCATTTTTGGAAAAATATCTCCGTCAGGAATTAACCGTCAGAATACCTCCAGCCTCCCGACTGGTCACGGGCCCAAAGTCACTTGCGCGATCTCTATCTGCCTTCTGTTCAGCTATGATTCAGTTTGAATCTATCGCGGACCAAAGGCATCATTTGCCCGGCTCTGAGTTCAGGATCAGGTAGCCTAATGGTCATTTCAAGAGTAGTTGACGACAGGTCAACATCCACCCCCGCTGCTTAGAAGACAGTACATTTCCATAGTCTCCAGGATCCTTCAGTCAGAGTGCATAACCGATTAGCGTCGCCGAATCCCACCAGAAAAAAACCTATCTACCAGCCGTGAAGCTTGAGAAACCCAGGGTAGCCTTCCACACAAGGAGGTTTCTGAATAGAAGCTAAATTGTGAGTTGGGTCGATCCGAGAACAAAATGGATCCACAAGAAGGGGAATTAGGGAGAGGAAGGAGAAAGAATGAGAACAACTGGTTACTTCTTAGAAAAATAGTATTGTTTCTAACGCCCATCGCCGACCGCATGGTCGGACACAATAGTGAGTTTAGATATAGTCAGTTTTGAGTGAAGAGCGGATTTTCATTCCGTGGTAAACCTGAGCACTTTAATATTGGCTGAACGGTTTATTATTTTTATTATCAACGTGTACATAAGTACAATTGGTTACTAAAGTATAATTGTAAAAAAAGCCATATAAATATATATTCAATCATAAAACAAACATCATTAAAAAACCTGATATACGAAATTCCACCCTTTGATAATTCCGTAAAGCAAAGACGCAGATTACTGCTCTCGTAAAATAAAGTAATTTAAGCAAAATGTTTTCCTTTTAAATAAATTTGCCTCAAATAACGATCTTTCTAGATGCGCGCGCGCTCGCGGGTGCGGAGGAACATTTACGCCAGAGCGAAAGTGATTTACTGCCATGCAAATGGATAATATTTAAAGTTTCTCCGGACGGGGGACGCTAATTATCAGCGGCGGCAAGACTGAAAAAAAAAACTTGAAAATAAATACGAGGCGCTTGAGGAGGAGGCAATTGAAATTCTGGACGGGCATTCGAACGACCGTGCCTCAAATACAGGATGAAATATTTTGGGATTTTTTATTTATTTTAGTAAAGTGTTACGAATGATTGATCATTTACCTTTGACACCTAAACACCAATATCACTGTGAAGGCTAATGGATACTTTAGTGTTTTTTTTGTAGTGGAGTCGATAATGGGAATATGTCGCTTCTTCTTCTTCTTCTTTGGGTGCCTCTCCAACTAGTGAAGGTTGACAGTCAGCTCTGCATACTTTTTTTGTCCTATCCACATGAAGCTGAGTAATAGGAAAAATAGTGCACTGGTTTCCCGTTGCCTTCTGTACCAGAACTTTCGGAGAGTATTTGGCTCTCCAGGCCACTGAAGCCTCTTCCAGATAGTTACCTTACTGGGCGTTAGGTTATACCGCCTAAGCTCGGTCGTTATTGCCTCGTTTGTTGTCTAGCAGGGAACACCGTCACGACCCCTGGGTCGCCGCCGCCAGTTATTCTGAACCACTAGCGTGAGGATGACAATTGAGCCGGATACGATGTTGTTTCGTTCTCCCTTACTCCCTTTGTCGTGTTGCTGCCTTAGTTATATTCTTTGATACGAAACTACGCTTTCCAGATTATTTATGCGGTTCTTTTTGATTATTTTTTATTTTTGATTTTCATGATAATTATGCTTGATTTGTACTATGCATGATTTCAGAATGTACCGATTCGCAAACTGCTTTCGAGTACATTCGGGACGCGTCCTGTGTCAACCGCGAGTGAATTCAGACTGCATAATTGCACTTAATTAACTACTAGCTAACCCGACGAACTTCGTACCGCCTAACAGTCAATGAATGTCGTGTTACAGATTAACTGAACTTAATTTATGATTTTATGAAAGTAATACAATGAATACCAAAATAAATATTAAGTTCACTACTTTATTAAGATAATAACACAAAAAAAATATAAAAGTGCAAAAATTAAGTATATCAATCGCGTGTTCTTTGGATATTTGAGCTATAAGCTCTTTAACCAGCTACCACTCTCCACAAGAAAGATGGAAACAAAGGCGTTTAAAAGATTTATTAAACAAAAGCTGCAATCCACACATGCTTTCTATAAGCTGGGTGATTTTTTTGAGCATGCCAATTCTTTCAAATGGGAATAACATTAATATGTAACTTTCAGGTACGTCATTTTAGTTCTTATTGTTTAATAATAATATTATGAATTTAATATTTAATATGTAGATTACAATGTGTAATGTAACATACCTGATCATATACATACGTTGTTTTTTCCAATGTTGTTTTGATACTTCCTATTGTGTGATTATTTTTTGTATAAAGTACTTGATGACTATTAATATTCTTATAATAATTATCTATTTTATATGTATACTCATGTACATGGATTCAGCTCTATTTTTTTTAATTTTAATTTTATTTGTCTGCCGTGTAAAACCGACTTTAGTCAACACTATTGTCGAATTAATATTTATGCTTTAATCGTTTTATATCTACATTTAAACTGACGAATTCTAATATGCGATAATTAGCTTTAATTCATGATTCATGCTTTTATTGTATATTCTGAATGAATAAATTGAATACTGAATACTGTCAGCAAGACATGATTGAATTAAACTATGTACATATTGTGCAACATGGGATGCACTCGGTTTAATTCACATCATTGAAGCACATTATACGACATTTTTTTGTTTTTTTTATCAGGCGCATAAATAAATAAAGCGTATGATTTGCCGACACGTGAACATGTCACGTACAACTGACCATGAGAAAAACATGGATTTTCTAAGTTGAGACCACAAACAGTCAAGGATTGGCCTTGTGATTTGTTAATCGTCATGGCGAAGGCAAGACGAATCGGGAACTGAATTTGTTTAAACTGAAAGGGCATATCCGTTGAGATCATTAGAATCCTCGGAATGAGAACTAACTCATCTTGAAATTTTCCTTTGAGTATCGTCGCGTGAATCACATTACTCATCAGTTTTCTTATCACCAAGCTCGTTCCATTGCATAGTTTTGGTTGGTTTATATTTCAAAGCATGATGACTACCGAGCCCGCCTTCAGTCGTAAATTGTGCGGTGGTTAACCAGGCACATCCAAGGAGTTTAAAAATTCAGTTGGATAATTAGTGGCTTTATCTTCATTTGTTACACAGTCAATGGATTTAAATTAATGCAGAGTACCAACGATTTGATTCTGAATTATAAAATATAAGTCTTTCACATCTTTATTCTTAGCCGCTAAAATGTCTCGCTCGCTTAACCATTTGTTATTTTTGTGGTTAGCAATGATGTTCGAGAATACTTTGCTGATAAGCTCGTCTTTCGATGAGACCTTTATTATTTATCTTAACCTATATTTAAATACGTTCTTTAATTTGAGGGGAGAGTTTACCGTATTGACGGGATTAACATTAAATGTTTGACAGTTACGAAACCCATAAACATTTTGTATTGGAAAATGTTGAAATTGAATTGCTATTCGGGACGAAGACAAATACAACAAATCAAAAGCCATGAAAATCGGTTCAGCTCTTCTCGAGTTATAAGTGTTCGAACAAACCCGACTTTGTTTTATATAGATATTCAATAATTATAATTAATATATAATATTGAGAAAATTATAAAATATGCTGTTACTATGAATTTAAATTTGGGATTTCGAGAAAATATCGCGTTAATCGGTTAAAATAATAGGGAATATATAGCCCTAAAAATATAAAATATCGTGCTCCAGGATGATAACGAAAATAAATTGGATGTCCAGCAGTCCAACATGCAAAACATTTCAACCAAATTTAAACTAGAAGCACTAGTGGCATTTTATATGTTTCAGAATATCGTCACATAAACAGTCATCAATATGTTGCAAACCGTTTTACTTTCCGGGCCCACCAACAAACAAGGAGGGGAAGTTTTGTGAACGCGCAATTTTTGTTTTTCGAGATGAAGACGGAAATATTCTTTTTGAGCCCCCCTGATTTAGACTATTTCTAGATGAGAGTCTGTCTGTATATCGGTTTGTCTGTCTACCATTCAGTGTGTATTCATACACGATAGTGCCCAAAGGTTTAATCCGATTGAGCTGAAATTTGACATGCATGCATATTTGGCCATGGCAAGAGTTTAAAAAGGTTCTGGTTAAAATTGGGTCACCAGGGGCGCACTAGTAATATTTCAATCTCAAAATATTGGACTTAGAGACTTGGAATGTGGTACACAGATGTCTTGTTGGGCCGAAACCACATTTTGGTTGGAATATCTCATATAAAAAGTACATTAATAATACATAAACTCCACCAAACATTTTAATTAAATATTAACGCCATCTCTTGGAGCTTGGCCTGAACCCGCCCTTAGCCGAGAAGCGAACTGCGCCGCCCGAGGCGGTAGCGCGCGAACTTAACGGATGTCGTTCACCAGCCAAGAGACGGTGCTCATTTATTGTATTTATGAAAGCAATATTCAGATGAAACCAGTCCTTGGCTACTTGCCGGGAAAGTTTTCGGGTGATACAACTTTTTTTTTGTAGTGGAGTCGACCATAGGAGTACATCCCTTTAATCGGTTTGAATTATAGGGAATTATAATTAGCCTTAAAAAAAGTCTTAAAACCTCCAAAATTCAACCGATTCTATGGCTCCGCTATCATCATCACTACGTTCATTGTAAACATCGCTCGCAAGTCGAGCACGCTGTCTATGCAACGCTGAGCATTTTCCGCAGGAGATGGAACATGCCACTAGTGTCCTTAGGTGGAATGGTTACAGAAAACACCACTAGACACACACACGACTCAATTTAGACAAGACTCAGAAACCGTGACAGATCGAATAAGTAGGATGCTAAACAAATTTGATATGAAAACAATCTTCAAAATATTGTGCTCCAGGATGATAACAAAAATATACAGGATGTCCAGCAGTCTAATATGCCCAACAGTCTATCCAAATTTAAATTAGAAGAACTAGTTTTATTTTAAATGTTTCAGAATATCGTCACATAAAAGGTCATCAAATTGTTCTAACCATTTTTGTTTCCAAGGTGAAAATGCGATATTGAAACGTTCAGTTTCACTTTGCAAAAAGTCTGTGAAAGCTGAAAATTGGAATGAAACGAATTCAAACGATTTTGTTTTCAAATATTTCAGCGGCGCCTGTTCAGAATGCCTTTCATTAAAGCTTCGCTGCATTGTAAAGCTTCTTACCCTATATCTTCTTACCCTATATTTATATTGATTTACTTTAGGAATTTGAAAGTTTACTTTAAATATGTATGAAATTGTTACATAATATTATGGACCTACCATATTATTTGAGTTACTATCCGAAAAATAATCATATATTGTCAGTAACTTATATTATTCCATTACATTATTTTCGTCGTGTCCAATTGATGGCTAAAAACCGCTCTTGGAATTGTCAAAATAATTGTGTTAGGTGGTGAGTCTCGTTACTACACCTTACTGAACTTACTATAGGTAGTTACTATAGGTAGTTAAGAATTTAACTACTAGATTGTCAAACTATAAATAATCAAATTAGAACCCTAATATTTGAAATAGTCAATAATCCGAAAAGATACGTAGTAAAATTTTTTATCGTAATATTCAAATTGTCAGTAAAATGTTATATAATCAAATTACAGCTACGCCACGTATTTAAAAACTAAAAGTACAAATTATAAGACCAAATAAAATAACCAGACAATAAGGCTCTACTTCTTTAAGTAATTTTAATGGGCACAATATTTGACATCCATATTATCAGTATCAGTAAGTGCTACAGTTCTGTAAAGGGAGAGATATAGGAAAACAGAAAGAGAGAGAGAGAGAGAGAGAGATAGATTTTAAATCTCATCTGCTTATCTATACAGCGAATGCAAGCCATTGTATGATTTCATACAATGGCAAATTTTCATAAATTTAAACTAACTCGATGCAGCTGGTGACATTAGCTCAACAAATGTTTTCAATCAATTGGACAAATTGCCACGGCGAAATCTTGAAAACATTATATTCTAGCCAAAACTGACAGTGGAAAGACAACTGACAGCTGGATCCGGTTACATAAAATATTGGCCCAATAGAAATCCTATTCATCAAGTCAGATTATTTTGCAATTGCGAAGGAAGCAAATGGCATAAACAATCTTTATGCCATTTAAGGCTCTGTATTTGAAACTCAACAAGAATTTTGTTTGGATTTTGACTTTATTTACAAGAGTTTATTCTTTATGAAAGTCATCTACAACAACAGAGTTGAAAGTCATCTACAACAACATTTTTTTTATGTTGATAATCACCCACTGGACAGATGCCCACTAATAAAAACAAACCGTGGATATTTGGATGTCTTAGTGGATGATTTTTTATAAATAAAATTACTGGATGATTTGTAATACTGTAGGTGTTATCTAATCGAAATTGTAGAGTAGTAATAAAAACATAGATGGTATTTGTTATTATGAGGCACATTATTTTGTAATGTAATGTGACATATTATTACGCTGCTATGTAGTTATATAAGTAGTTATGTTCCTAATATTATGTAATTTGTTTTGACGATTTCACCAGATTATGTATTTATATATTTGCTTGTTGTAGATACCTAGTCTTTGTTGAAAAATAAAAATGGTTATGATTATGATTAACCGTATATAAGTAATATTAGTCATACTATTTTAAAACACCCTGTGCTACTTTCTCATGGCGCAAAATCATTTTTCATAGCCTTAAGTCAGGCATTAAACTTAATTGCATCTGCAACAAACTGGACGACGAAAAGCTCGCTGCATTCAGAGCTTTTAATCCGCCGCAGCCGCGCTTGTGCAATGAGAAAAATTATCGTCGCGGAAAAAGCTTTCAGACTGACATAATTTCAATTTGAAATTTGCATACTCCGATAGAAAGGTAAGGAAAAATTAAATGTTAAAGACAACGGCGGAATTACAATGAGAAGTTACGTTGTGACGCGAATTCAAAAGTGGTCCATAAAATATACAAGTATTTCTTTATTTATATTGATGATTATTGCAACAAAGCTTTTGTTGCGGTAACAGATGGAAAATTTGTTTTAAAATTCTAATGTATCCACTCTCTGAAAGGACGACTAAGTTGCCAGCCATTAAATGAAAAATAAAAATAAAATACTGCATTTCCTCGCTTCCATAAAATAGGACATACATCGTTATTTCTGGACGAGAAGTTTATACTTAAGGCTATATAATATTTACAAGAGTTCAAAACATAAGATAACATTGTATAATATTGTTAATATTTGATTGGTTTTTTGTAAAATCTTTTTAAATCTGTCATACTGTATTTGAGAGACGATTCAATAATTGTGATTTTTCATTGTTTTTGCATTAATTTGTCTTTAATGAAGACATATTATTGTATTTTATAAAAGGATACGCTTTTTCTTTGAGATGTGGATAAAGGGCGATCGTTCGCTAGCGATAAAGGGATCCCATTAAACCTACATTGTACCGTCGAAAGTGGTGCTCATCCAAAAATACATCCCGTTTTAACAATAAGAATTTCCCAATCCAGTCCGGGAAATCTTCCAGCTATGTGAGTGGCTTTAATTATTATTTGTGCTTTAATTATGTCTTGTTGGGCCGAAACCACATTTTGGTCGGAATATCTCATATAAAAAGTACATAAATAATACATAAACTTCGCCATACATTTTAATTAAATATTAACACCATCTGTTGTAGCTTGGCCTGAACCCGCTCTTAGCCGATATGTATATATATATATAAATAAATAAATATATATATATATATATATATATATATATATATATATATATATATATATATATATATATATATATATATATATATATATATATATATATATATATATATATATATATATATATATATATATATATATATATATATATATATATATATATATATATATATATATATATATATATATATATATATATATATATATATATATATATATATATATATATATATATATATATATATATATATATATATATATATATATATATATATATATATATATATATATATATATATATATATATATAATTTCTTTTTTTAAGAATTCGTTTAAAGGATGACACTTTGATCAAAAAATAAAAATAATAAAAGCCACTTACATAGCTGGAAGGTTTTCCCGGACTGCATTTCCCGGAAGCCTTTCTCATAAAATAAGCATTTCCCAATCCAGTCCGGGAAAACCTTCCAGCTATGTAAGAGGCTTTTATTATTTTTATTTTTTCATCAAAGTGTCATCCTTTAAACAATTTCTTGAAAAAAGAAATTTTACAAAAAACCAATCAAATATTCACAATATATATATATATATATATATATATATATATATATATATATATATATATATATATATATATATATATATATATATATATATATATATATATATATATATATATATATATATATATATATATATATATATATATATATATATATATATATATATATATATATATATATATATATATATATATATATATATATATATATATATATATATATATATATATATATATATATATATATATATATATATATATATATATATATATATATATATATATATATATATATATATTTATATATATATATATATATATATATATATATATATATATATATATATATATATATATATATATATATATATATATATATATATATATATATATATATATATATATATATATATATATATATATATATATATATATATATATATATATATATATATATATATATATATATATATATATATATATATATATATATATATATATATATATATATAGTAATCGATCGCCGCAGTATGGTAGTAATCGATCGCCTGACTGTGTTTACTGTGCTTGCTGTCATTCGCATTTCAAACCGTTTTTTAAAAATATAAATAACAATATAAACGCGTAAAAATTGATGTCAGTGAGAAGCTGCAAAAGTGCTCTTCAAAACCTAAGAGGGCAAATCCTGAAATTTTCACGTATGTTTCAACAATAAACTAAAATCTAAAGTGACAGTTCATATAAATATCATCGAATCAATTTGCCGGTCACTTCGTAACAAACAATTTACCGAGAACAATCAAGCCGGTTAGTAATATAGCTCTAATTCGGTCGCTGCTTTCGTCGGTCAACGTAGCGCACTTGCGAATTCATCGCGTTGAATCGAGAGTACCTGAGTTCGGTCCAACGAGGGAGTTTTTTATTTTTTATTTTTTATTTTCTTTTTTCTTCAATTTTGCACTGATATAACTAGCCCCATATATTCATCATTAAAAAGTGCTAAAAAATAAATATAATTATAAAAAAAGTAAAGCGACCCATCCATAAAGCACAAAACAATTTAATTCAAATAATATCTGCAATAAATTACGCCATCTACAGTTTGAGAGGATAACCAAGTCGGATAATAGAGATGCATTATCAGCATTATCGTACGCCTGTAAAAAGTGCAAAAGAAACATCGTAGTCGCAGAGGAAATTCTTATATGTACGGAATGTAAGGAAACTGCGCATAATGGATGTAATACTGCGAGAAAAATAAATAAGGTAGCGATGAAGTCGTGGAAATGCGACATCTGCGAGAATCTGCCAAGTAACATCGTTCCACATCTGACTGTAAGCGCTACCAAGAAAGGGTCCAGTAACCCAGAATTATCGTTTAATTCGCCAGGGACATCTCTTACACAACCCGGTACGAGGACACTTACGCCAGAGCTCCTGCAAAGAACTCTCAACGACTTCAAAACCAACATTGCGGGGATGATGGAGGATAAGATCCTTCAAAGATATTCCGACTTAGCATCGCAGAATAATGCCATTCTTGAAGCCGTTCAAATGATGTCTGGCAAATATGATGACATAATGCAGCGTATAGCGGTCGTCGAAGAAGAATGCAGCCAATTGAAAAAAAATTAGGGATGAAAATGAAAGCCTCCGTAAGAGGGTTGCCTTGCTCGAAGAAAAGTTCGACTCGGTTGACCACCCGTACATTGCATCGGAGATAGAAATACGCGGACTACCGGAAAATCTGCAAGAAAACTTATTGCAGACAGTGGCAAACATCAACCTGCTAGTCAATGCTAACGTGGATGCCAAGGAGATCATCACTGCCAATCGGAAAGCAACTAAACCTACGGACAGGAATCCTAGGCCCGTTATCGTTAAGTTTACGAATCGGCAGCACCGCGACTCTTTCACCAAAGCTGTTAAAGTCTTTAACCAAAGAGCAAAAATTGGAGAAAAACTACACACCGCGCACCTGAATATAAAAGGCGAACGTAAGCCTATCTACATAGGGGACCATCTAACTCGTTGCACGGCTTATTTATTAATGA
>OX155952.1:21359473-21457252 GCA_944548615.1 Micropterix aruncella | reverse complement strand
TAGCCTCACCTTTAAATAAACTCCATTTGACGTTATATTATCCGCCGTTAAAATTTACCAAATATTTTTTTTGGTAACTAATTCACAGAAAATCAGAATCTTTTGCTGTTTAACACGTGTGATCTGATATGAAAGCTGAAAACCGCGAGAACGCCTCCCACCCGCCGATTTTCCATCTCCCCGTTAAATGAAAGTCTTCGACTGCATAGAAATCGGCTTTGAATGGAAAATAGCCGCAGAAGGTTACCTCTTGTCCTCCTTTTGTGAGGAAAAATGAGATCGCTCGAGGGCGGCGATTTCGTTGAGGACAAGAGCGTTAATTAGGGAAGCGACCGCTCGGAAGTAATCGACCGTCAAAAATACCACTTTCAATTAATTTATTATAGAATTAATCTGCCTTATATTAAAAGCGTTAATTTAAACAGCGGTTTCGTTTCTGCAATCGACGCATGTCATCATCGGTTACGTTTAAAATAATAACTTTCATAAGTGAATATATTAAAAAGAATAAAAAACACGACTGTTGTTACAGAAAGTGAACTATTGTATTTATAATTATTTTTATTACGGTTTTTTTATGAAACATTTGTGATTTATGTATTTATCCATATATATATACATGTATATTTCCGGAATGAACTCAATCAGACCTTTCATTTGACACACCATGATACATTTATGTTAATTTATTGACATTTGGACATTTAGACAACTACTCACTTGATATTTGGACAGTTAATGTGTTATGACATACCGAATCTAATAAATACCACACCTTTTAAATCGGTTCAAGCGTTTAGAAGTATGGTAGAATAAATAAACGGAAAACATACATACATACATGAACCCTGAACCCAAATTACACTCCTTTCTGTTGGACAGTCGTGTGAAAGTAGAGTGAATCATGGTATCGTTGTACCTTTTCATGGTATATTACCATTATAACCCTCCTCCAAAGTCTTTCCCAGAAATGTTAGTATTTAATTTTGCATTCAGGCAACCATTTAGAGAGAAATGATAACTTCCTAGCAGTACGGAGATTTAAACGGCTCACTGCTTTCTATTTCCCGGCGGATAAGTCTTCAAAGGAGGCACCCGGGGCGAGGGGAGGATAATCCTGTGCGGCGGCAGACGACCTTAACATTAATACTAAGCCGGTTCATAGACGGTCGTCTGAAATAATTTCTACTCCAGAATCGCCCAATGAGAAATATGCAACGTTTACTTAACGTTTATTGCAACGCGGGTCGCGCTGGAAGCATAATGGCGCCCCTGGAACGAGGCGATAATTTTCATCTCCCTCACTCACCTGCGCCACAGAATAAGCACGAGATGATGAATCTCAATATAGAAGCGGTATTTAAAAAATATATGTTTAATCCCGATACATTGGAGTTAACAATCCTTTTAATACTTTCCCGACCCACCAACCGACCAGAATGGAAAGTATTGTGAGCGTGCAATTTCTTTTTCGAGATGAAGTCGGAAATATATATTTTGAGGCCCCTTGAGACGATTAAAACATTTCCAGATTGAAGTCTGTCTGTGTGTCTATCTGTATGTATGTGTGTGTGTGTGTCTGTTTCTGTGTGTGTCTAGCGCCTAAGCGCTTCATCAGATTGAGCTAAAATTTGGCATGTACATCATTTGGTCATGGTAAGAGTTGGAAAAATGTGGTTGAAATCGGTTCACCTTTTTTGTTTGTAATAATTGTATTTTCTTCATTGCAGTAGTTGCGGGTGGCCAATGCCATCTGTTACTGCTTACCTATGTCACTGCCCACCACTACCTATGAACCGCGGCTGCGGTTCGTATCTTAGCTTAGACGCCGACGTGCGTTTCGAACCTTTTTTTGTTTGTTATAATTGTATTTTCTTCGTTGCAGTAGTTGCGAGCGGCCAATGCCATCTATCGTGTCTTAGCTTAGACACCTACGTGCGTTTCAAAATTTTTTCCTGGATTTCCGCTAGGTGAAAAATGTTTCGATTTTGCTCGAAATAAAATAAAATGTTATTTATGGTTATAAGTTCCAATGTTGTTTACTAAGATATCGCATCTTCCAATATTCGCATGACAGTTACTTTGATTCTGGGAAGTCTTGCTGGGAAAGTCTCATGGTGACACAACCGACTTTGCATCTCGGCATGACTTAAATGTCTACTAGTCCAGGTCTCTGTCGCTTCTGGACTAGTTGAGTTAACAGCCATTCTTCACCTTGGCTGGAGGACAATAAAACGCGAATAAACACGTTATTTATCGTGCGGAAGCGAAAGGGATTTTGACGGTACGCGACATTGCTCCGTGGCGCGCCGTTAGCCGCCAGAACAAAGGCGCACAGCGACGAAAAGGTGAATTTAAACTTCCTACATACATAAATTCATGAGAGTGGAAACTTACACTGCGAGATCTATGCTTAGTTTACAGAATATGTAGTTTTGACGTGTGGTTCACTGAATGAGAATATTGCGAAATTGAAATTGAATAACAAGTCTGCGATGGCGGTATTTTCATAGCCTCGTGAAAAGTCGTTTGTTGAGATGAGTAGTTGTTTCTTGAGATGAGAGATGAGAGGACCGCTGGTCCTTTTGTTTTACAGAGAAGTAGGGAACTTGGGTCCTTCAGCGATCAGGCCTGGTGAGATTAAGATGGCCACCGTATTCGAATTCATGCCCAGCCACGCTAGCGCCAACCCGATCTGCACACAAGGCTGGCGCGAAGTATGTTGCATTTCCGGCAAGTAGATAGCCCCCTTGCCCCCTCCACACCGCCCCCTAACCCCCGTTCCCCTTCTTGCCACCACTCCCCACTCCCGCGCTTCAAACCCCTATTAGTATTGGCGTAGTATTTTAGTAATATTTTCATGCTATATTTGTAGTATTTCCAGTGTTATTAAAATGGTATTTTTCAAATATAATGTAGTATATAAATGTATGCATTAGGTATATCTTCAATGCGAAAAAATTTGATCACGTCTCTGAGTATAGAAGCAGACTTCATTGGCTTCGAATACGTGAACGTAGAAACATGCATATACTTCTCCTTCTTTATAACATCCTCAACAATCCTACCGCTCCCTCCTACCTAACTGAAAAATTCAATCACTTAGGAAGTCATGGTCTTTCACTCCGTTCCAGTCAGGATAGTAAAATTGCGATTCCCACTCATAATTCTTCTATTTTTACTTATTCCTTCACCGTTCATGCAGCTAGACTATGGAACCAGCTCCCGCCAGACATCAGAAACGCACCAACGGTTTCTACCTTTCAAGTGTCTCTGAAAAAGCATTTCATGTCCCTAAATTCCTAGTTATCCTAGGTCTCATCCCATCCTCTCCTATCCTTCGCTCCTTGCGAATTATTCCAAATCCTAATTTTATTTAAATAATGGCATTTTTGTTACTTGGTTAATTTTTGTTATGTAATAAGTTTTCTTCTTTATTTGTTAATTTTTAATTTATCTTTTGGCACCTAAATTTTTACACTTCCACGAAGGTTGGCTGTAAGTCTTTTAGGCAATAAGTCCGCCTTTTGTATGTTTTTGGTAATGTGCAATAAAGAATCTCTATCTATCTATCTATCTATCTATCTATCTATCTGTCTATCTATAGTATTATCTTAAATATTGCGGAGCTTAAAAAATATTTCTGTCGCTTGTATATGAGATATTTCAACCAAAATTCCACAATGTGGTTTTGGCCTGACGATAAATCCGTGTAACGAATATCAAGTTCTTAAGTCATATATTTTGAGATTGACGTATGACTAGTGCGTCTCGTGGGTTAATTTCAACCATAATATTTTCAACTCTTGCCATGACCAAACGATGCCTGTACACTGAATTTCATCAAAATCGGATAAAGCGTTTGGGCGCTATTGTGGAGTTATACACACATACATAGAAGATCGTTCATATTATTTACCCTCTGCCAAGAAAGTAAAAATAAAAAACAGATACTGCTCAAAATCTAATTTTTCCTCACATAAGATCATTTAGAACCAGATAAACGAAAAAAAAATTGTTTGTCTGTCTGTCTGGCTCATCGATATTTCAAGAAAGCGTTGCCCAATTACAAAATCGCTTCACCAATCTGTTTTGTTCATCGATGGGAAGAGCCGATAAGCTTTAGTGTTCCGTATCCAAAATGGATCGAAGAGTTGACATACAAACAGACGGCAAGAAATCTCATTATCATACTTATGTTTTATAAGCCATTTGATATAATACGTGAAACAGATTTTTGAATTTTTTGCAACTGAATTTACGTTCCTGTTACGTTCTTGAGTTACAGAGTACGTTCTTGAGTTACATGCTCAGTCATACGTTCTTGTTCGATCGCATCGACTATTTCATCTTCCTGTGGTGAAAACCAACGCATCTCATGATGCATTTCTATACATAGCGTGTAATACAGACTTTTTAAGTGTGGACATATTACACTCATCAAAAACCTCTTATAAGAACTCAATAAAAAAAAATCAAGAATCTATCTAGATGATCACATAACATTTATACATATTATAATTCATTTAATTTAGTTACCTAACAATAACTCACGAGCGGCTGGCCCGATTTGGATGATTTTTTTATTGTTTTGTTCATAATCACTTCAGTCATATTATAGGCTATTACTGCACGGGGTGTTATTACTGCAAGGGTTTTTTTTCTGTGGGTGAACCAGTACAACGTAGTAAGCAACTTTTATTAAAATAAATTGGGAAAAAACAAAAAAAAATTTTTTTTTTGGAAAATAAATATTTTTTGTTTTTTTAAAAATCGTGAATTTGAAGAAGTTGACTGTTAAATAAAGGTTTAAGAAGCGTTTGAGCGTACTGCGCCATCTAGCGGTAGGTAATAAGTCGTAAATAAACAATATCAGCGACATTTTACCAACCGCTAGATAGCGCATCGTGATCATAGCTTTTCATAATATTTAAAATGAAAATTAAAAAAACAAATTTTCATCTTTTTTTTTCAAAAAAAAAGTGAATTTTTCAGTTTTTTTTATTAAAAGTTGTTTATGTCGTTGTACTGATTCACCCACAGAAAAAAACGCCCGTGCAGTAAAAGTGTCAAAAATGTGAAAAACCGAAAATTATTTTAGTACCGAGTCTGATTATAGATGGCGTTGTTTGACAAGAATAAAACTTCGAAAATCAAGATAGCGGCACGGCGGGAAAACTGACATTTGACAGTTAAGTTGAATTTTACAAATTTTACATAGCGTTATCGAAAGACGATTCTGAAAGGGAGATGTGATGAAGAAGAAGATGTGTCCATTCCACGAATGCCAGTGATTTCTATCGACTTGCCATTTGACTTTAAACGACTGCAGTTTCCCGCACGTCTTGCATTCGCGATGACTGTCAACAAATCGCAAGGACAAACACTGACTGTTTTATGGAATAAATTTGGAAAATCCATGCTTCACGCACGGCCAATTATACGTCGCCTGTTCTCGAGTGGGAAAAACTGTCATTTCTCTATGTGTTTGCGCCAGAAAACAAAACGAAATGCATTGTGTATCATAAGCACTGCATTAAAATACATTCCATTTTATTTGAAACAAATTCACTTTATTTCAGCCAAAATCTGAAAAAAAAAACAATGGAGAGTCAAACAAAATCGTACTGTTTACACACTTTTCTCTTCCATTTTGAAATAACGAGCACAACGAATACACAAATGGCAATTAATGAAACTGCTATTTTGGTGAGACAAAAATTAAACAATCAGATTGGAATCACAATCGATACTTTGAATTTGTAATAATGATGCTGAGTATGCTGCTTCTAACGAAGAATATAAACAATGCAAATGTCAAACAACTGTCAATGAATATTACCTAAGTTTACGCCATCTGCTGCTAAACGAACAAATTCGTGGCGAGACGAAGTTTGCCGGGTTCCGCTAGTATAGTAATAATAAACAGCTTGGTTATTTTTACTTAGTGAATAAAGTAATAAATGAACTTACGAATGAAGTTTGTATACAAAACAAATGAAATGAAAAAAAGAAAGACTTTTTACTTCGCTCTCACAATATCAAAATCATTATTTAACATTTAAAACATAAATTTAGCTCAGTCGGTAGGTAACTTTAACGTCATAAAATGTTTCGTTTAAACGCTGGGCGCTCATCTTTGGGACTTTGCGTCGAGTGACTCCAAAATCCGCGGATTTAAATGCGGGATTCGCCACGTCAACATCGGAGGTGCGACCATTTCCATAAGCTGGGAAAAGCTGGAAAATACTGCACAAGATATTCCATAATCCGCCAAGAAAGTTGAGATTGCATAATTAAATGCTGTTTTAGACGGTATGTTTATGCATAGAAAAAAAGCAAGAACGGCGGTAGTCGGTAGTCTTAATTCTTTACTAGTGTGTATTAAAACGTTACATAATAAACATAAACAAGCAAATATATTAAAAAGAATAAAAAACAAGACTGCCGTTACAGAAGTGAACTATATCAGTAGGTACAACAAGGTAAGCAACTTTTTATATAAAAAAAATAAAAACAAAAATAAATATATATATATATATATATATATATATATATATATATATATATATATATATATATATATATATATTAGCTTAATTTTTGAGATAATTGGATGAAGGGTGAGCGTTTACTAGTTGAAAAATGGGCCCAACTTAAACCTACTCCTCTTTCCGCAAGTGAGAGGCATTCATCATTCTCGTTAACACCTAAAGCATTCCCGAATCCGATCAAGGGAATCCTTCGTCACGATGTAAGTGGCTTTTATAATTATTTACTTTATAATCATCTTATTGATCAATTCTAAAAAGAATATATACACAAAACTATCAAATATTTCAAAATATTGAATTTTTACATATTTTATGTTTCGTTCATTGTAAATAATCCATTTAGGTTAAAGGTAATCTTTCCAACTAATAGGAAAGAGCTGACTGCTTCCTTTCATTGATATGAGGGCATGTCACGCTTTTAGTTTTAAGTTTTCAGCTGAATATTGATCGCAGCTTCTTTATATCGCACCTTTAGAAAATAAAAAAACGAAATTCGAAATTTTAAATTCTTCCATCTGTCAAGTAGCTCGTCTTGTCTTGTTATTTCCCTCGAAATAATAGGAAATTGAGTGAGTTTACGTATAAAGAAGGATTGTAGCTTAATTTTTGAGATAATTGGATGAAGGGTGAGCGTTTACTAGTTGAAAAATGGGCCCAACTTAAACCTACTCCTCTTTCCGCAAGTGAGAGGCATTCATCATTCTCGTTAACACCTAAAGCATTCCCGAATCCGATCAAGGGAATCCTTCGTCACGATGTAAGTGGCTTTTATAATTATTTACTTTATAATCATCTTATTGATCAATTCTAAAAAGTATATATATATATATATATATATATATATATATATATATATATATATATATATATATATATATATATATATATATATATATATATATATATATATATATATATATATATATATATATATATATATATATATATATATATATATATATATATATATATATATATATATATATATATATATATATATATATATATATATATATATATATATATATATATATTTAATAGTGTGAAAAGCTGTGATCACGATGATCTATCTAGCGGTAAGTAAACTGCCGCTAATATTGTTTATTTACGCTATATTACCTACCGCTAGATGGCGCAGTGCGCTCAAACACTTCTCAAACCTTTATTTAAAAGTCAATTTCTTCAAATTTTCAAATTAAAAAAAAAACAAAAAATATATTTTTTTCAATTTATACATATTTTTTGTTTTATACTTTGTACTGATTGGCTTACTACTTTGTACTGAGTCACCCACTAAAAAATATGCCAGTCCAGTAAAAACGCCCTATATTTTCGGAAAGCACTCAATCACACCTTTCATTTGATACTAAACACGATATATTTATGTTGATTTATTGACCATTGGACATTTAGACAAGTATTTTTTGACATTTGGACAGTTTTGATACCCTAGAGACACTCGGGATGACATAACGATTCTGACAATATCACACAGTTCTAAATCGGTTTAAGCGTTTAGAAGTTGTGGTAGAATTGAAAATCAGGGTTTTATCGTTAATACATACCGGATTTTTTTCGAGTACAATTGCGTAGTTTTATAATTTTCTAAAATGTTGGATTTATTCTACGAATTTATTCTAAATTCGTAAGAAACAAAAACGGTTATTTAAAAATCGGCAATATTTTGTGGAATGTAATAATTAACCACATTGTATAATTTATTTTGCTAAATTAATATCCAAATATTTCTATTCCTGATGGCCGCGAAGAGAAAAACACGCACCGCTGAACACGGCGATTTATATTAAAGACGCTGGTTTCTCCTTATATGCGAGCAAGGGACTGCGCGTATCCTGTGACACTCGGGAGGACAAAACGATTCTAAAAATATGACACACTTCTAAATCGGTTTAAGAGTTAAGAAGTTATGGAGGAATAAAAAAACGGAAAACATACATGGATGAATCCTGAACATATAGGTACTTAAAAGCGATATAAACACCAGTTAGTATATAAATTAGACTTTGAAATGCCAAGAAATTAACCTCAGTAATTTTATCCTTTCTTAATGTTTTTAGTTAGTAATGTGACTCCCTAATCGTAGAGCAGATTTTTTTAATGATATGGCACATAAGGAAAACATATCTCCAATTACTATGGCATTGTTTTACAGAATATAAATACGAAGGCCTTGTATGTATCTATATGTTATGTAACGCGGGTAATACCCTTTCTACCCATTGGAATGGCAACATCTGGCTTTATTCGTATCACATCAAGTGGATGAAAGATATCAAATTCTCCAATATAGGTCGAAATGGCCCTGTCGGTAATGTATTTTTAATGGCATTATTGCTGGGTAGAGAGCTGCTTGTTCCCTTATTGTTTACCATGTTTGCGATGAAAGACACGATTTTGGAAACGAGTCTTTCGTTTCTTATTCCTGTGCTATATCTTTTCGGGATTGCATACTTCAATGCACCTAAAAATAAGTATTATACATCATTGTGTAATAAAAAGAACTGTCAATTATAACGGGCGAATTCAGGGAAGTTTTAACTATATTGGATCGTTTTGTCTCCCGGGAGGTGGGCGTAGAAAACTTGGGACGAAAACAATGCACTGTCTAGTTACTCCACTTGCCCGTCAGAGGCCAAAGCCTTACGGCAAGGCACCGGGAAAGGTAGACAGCGGGCAGCCTCGCCCCTTGACTACCAGTTTGGAATGATATCTCCGTCTGGAATTAACCTTCAGGATACCTCCTACCTCCTGACTGGTTACAGGATCGAGGTCGCTCGCGCGGTCCTCTTTCTTACGTAGCGGTGATATAGCGTCTACTGAATTTATCGTGAACCACGGCATCCTTTGCCCGGCTGTTCACCCGGGATCGGGTGGCCGAACGGTCGCTTCAAGAGCAGTTGTCGTAAGGTTAACAACTATCCCCGCTCTATAGGAAACATTACTGTTTCCAGACTCTCCCGGCTGTTAGTCGGAATGCACAATCGATTGGCTGACGCCGCACGGTGGGCAAACCGTACAGGAGCGCCCGAAGCTTAACTCCTAGGGGACTGGCCCGCAGGCTAGCATGGCTCGCACTTCTGCGTGGAGTCCGCCAGATGGGTGTTGACCCGTGCGTTTGGCCGACCCTATACAACTAGGTCTTAGTAGCCAAACTGCATCAGGGCCCATTAGCTCCCACATCATTATGTATTGTAATAAATTTTATGGTTCTTATTATTGGTCAAGTTGGTAAGAAAATCATCCCTCTCATAACTCGTTAACTTTGGTATCCGATATCCTGTTGGCATTCTCTGAAGTCAGGGGATCTGGCCATTATAAAAATGATGGCAGGCTTCATATCAGACTGCTAATTAACACCAACACTACTTTCTAAATACACGAGTAAATATTATTATAAATATTATATATAAAGGTGACATTTTATTTAATTTATTTAGTACTTCACTTTACTTTTAAGATTAATATCGATTTGCTTCTATTTTAAGTATCTTGCAATAACCTACATCCCAAAACTGAGCAGAAACCAGCTACGCACACTCCTAGGACTCCTCACGCAAGTAGAATAAGAATCTGAATCGGATGATATTTTCGAGATGTCACCTGGAACGGGCGAACCCGAAACCTTAGGCTGTTATAAGGATATAGATCGTTCTTTCAGCCGTGAGGTGATTACACAGTGACTCAGGGACAACGCAGTCTACTACACTAATAATTTTTAAATTCCGCATTACATTTTAATCAAATATTACCGCCATCTGTTGGCGCTTAGGCCAACCCCGCCCTAAGCTGAGAAACGAACCGCGCCGCGAGAGAGAGAGCGCTCATCGATTTTATTTATGAAACTAATATTCGAAACTTGGCTACTTGCCGCGAAAGCCTTGGAGTGACACAGGCGAAATTAAAAATTTTGTAACGTTATTTTGGACCACGAGGTGATTTAGTATTTATAAGTATCTAAATGATATTTATGTGATGTTACAAAGTTTTTTTTTTGATGCAGTTATTTGATGAAAATGAAACAGAAATTAAAGTCTCAAAGTATGTAGACACATTACGCGCCGAGTTTGCATTACGTTACACAATACATAGATTCTATGGCACCTCGTTTTCAGCGAGTCAGGGCTGCCTCGCGACAACTAGAGTTGTCAACTACAACTGGTGAACCCGTCCCCTCAGGAACTTTTAACGAAATGTAGGTTATGTCTCCAGTGAGGTGAGCGTAGAAGAATTAGACAAAGCAATCCACCGTCCAGATCCGCCACCTGCTCGTCAGAGGCCAACGCCTTACGGCGAGGCACCGGGAAAGTTACGCAGCGGGCAGCCTCGCCCCCTGACTACCAGTATTGGCAGGATATCTCCGTCTGGAATTAACCTTCAGGATACCTCCGTCCTCCCGACTGGTTACCTGCGTCCTCCCTACCTGTTGTATTACAGCGGTAATTCAGTTCGAATTTATCGCGGACCTGGGCGTTCTTTGCCCGTAGTGCCACACGGGATCGAGTGGCCCAAGGTCATTTCAAGAGTGGCATGACAACAGGTGAACATCCACCACCGCTGCTTAGGAAACAGTGTATTTCCATAGTCTCCAGACCCCTTCAGCAATTAGTCAGAATGCACAACCGATTGGCATCGCCGACCGGTGCGCAAACCGTCCAGTGGCGCCGGGATACAAACCCGGCGGGTGAAACCGGTCCACCAGCTCTGAGGCCTGAGACACGGGAATCTTACCCGGGGTAGCCTTCCACTGGAGAAGGCTTCTGAATAGGAGCTGAATCGTGAGTTGAGCCGATCCGAGAACAAAATGGATCTTGTGGCCCAAGCTGCACGAAACCGTTCACCACCCTGCCTCGCGACAGATAGGTATATAAAATATACCTATAATATATTAACGATTTTTTTTAGCCAACGTTTATTGTTTATTTATCAGCACTCTACATTCCGGCAAAATTGCTTTGATCATGGCGAATGTCAAATATTATCACTATATATTTTATACTATGTATATTATTATACTAAATACTGTTTTGTATACAGGGTGAGTCTTAATTAACCGGTATCCTTGAAGTTGGTGGATCAGTACGATCTAGTATAATAGTTTTAATAAAAATGCTTATGAAATAAATCGCTTATGAAATAATCAATGCTTACGAAATAAATCGAAAAATTGACAGAATCGCGCAAAATGCTGTGCAAGTCGGAGAAATACAACTGCGCCCTCAGCTCAGATGCAATCATTCCTTGGCTTCTTTCCGGGAAAGTATTGAGGTGACACAACAGATTTTTTTATCGCTCACGATTCGCGAATCACGAGACCTGCTCGAAAGCTGCAAGAGCTGCGTAGAAATTTCGGATTTCTCGAAACGCCCCAATAAAATGGCGCGTAAAATTAAAAGTCGCCAAAATGAACCGTGCCGGTCTTTCCTTCCTTCGGGGGAAGCTGAGCCGCCACATTTGAGGAGGATTTTCCGACGGTTCGGCGAAGAAAGGCTATCGGAGGCGAAGGCAGACCGATCGAGAACAATTGCTAATGACAAAACGAATGGCTCGATTTAGCGAATCTGAGCCCGAAGAGAGGCAGTTTGTAATTGTCGGAATGTTAGTAAAAGGTAGCGGCCGAGGCGTTTTAATTACGAACCCTGTATGGGTGTGATACTGAGGAAAAATGTGTTTTAGACACTCGTTATTAGCTTGTCAGCAAAGACCTCGCAGGTATCTAGAGATGGGGGTGTGGGATAGAGGGGGGGAGGGGAGGGCGGACTTTAGTTCAGGAACGTCATGTATATACATTTGTAGATATTTGTAGATACAATAATGTAGATTACATTGTATCTACAAACACTACAACATTATTGTGTCTACAAAAAAACATTTTTTTCGGATTTTCCCAATTTTTTAAATCAAAAGTTGCTTTTTGTAGTGATTTACTCCCTTCAAGGATGTCGGTAACTAAAAACTCAACATGTATATAATAACCATTTATTAGACACTGTATAATTAATGATATAACGTAACCACTTAACGCCGGCACACCGATATATTTGATATCAGTTAATTCTTTATACCATATGAACCAAGACTTAGCCATTTCCGATTTCGTTACCAGATTTTTCATGATAAAATAACAAAAAATATGACATAAAGAAAATGCCATAGTGGTCGTAAATAAACGGGTTTTCAGGCGCTATATATCGATAACGCCACCACTTATCTCTGGCAGACTGATATATTTGACATCGGGAATTACTCGTTACAATTATTAAAGTGTTTTTGGTTAGGATAACCTCTTTTTCAGACGCCATATCTGCAAAACTCAACCACATAGACAGACGTATTTGACGTCAGGTAATCGCTCTATATGCAAAAATATAGAGCAGTTTCAGCCGTTTACTTTATCGTTACCAAATGTGTCATTACCTCCTATACTAAAGTTTCTTTATGCATGACCTAAACTTTTCAGGCAAACGGTAAATATCATACGAAAATTATATTTACATTTGGTAAATATCATTTTCGCATTCGTTTACAAAAGTTATTAAGCATTCGGCTTGAATTAATTTTTGGCCCCTGTTGTGTAAAGAAAATATTTCTTATCGGCAGCAATTTGATATATCGTCTATTTTTATGAAATTTGATCTTTTCCTTGAGGCATTCGACTAACGGTAGCGAATACCCTAGTAGATAGTTGCTTTAAGGCGAACTACATTGAGGTACAAACTGACTTAAAATGTCGTTAATAATCCGAAAGAAATTATTAAGAGCACCTTCAAATACTGTTTTTAAGTCAAACAACCCATCTACTCCACCGAGATGAACTAATATATTTGTGTAATCCGCCTTATGATAAAGGTAAACTAAACGAGAAAGTTCACTGAGAGGCCAAGTCTTGAGATTACCCAAGGAAAATTCTCAAGAGATGGTGGGAGTCGTCTTTGATGAGAAGGTGGTTTGAGTGAACGACCTCGTCGGCCATCGTGCTTAAAACAAGATCTAATATCCGGCCATTCCTATTCGCAATGCCGTTAAAGGTCATTCAATAGAATATAGTCGACTAACAGCGACTCTACTGAGTGTCAACGAGCCAAAATACATAAAGCCTATTAAATTAGGATCTCTTATCCTTAGAATATCGGAATGGTTAATCATCTTGTAATAGAAAATTGTTTTTTTTTCAAATTTACTATCGATTGTCAGGGAACTATCCATGAAACCACTGATGAGGTTGTAGTGGGATGTACTAGATCAAGGAGTATAGAAGAAACAACGTTGTGGGTCGCTGTGAAAGTTGAGTGAAGAGACTGGAACGTTTACCCATCGGGGTTTTGTGTGAAATGCTTGGTGGCGAAAGGTCCCTCCACCCATCTCTAACCCTATGGACTCTGGGTCGCAATTTAAGTGACAAACATCATACCTCGCCTCAATAAATTCCACATTACTAAAGCCGTCCACTAGCCAGGTTTCGACAATGTCAATTATTTCATTATCTTGCAAGAGGATATTATGAAGAAATTCCAATGTTTACGTTCTTAACCCACATACCTTCTTAATCGTCTTTAGTCGTTCTTAACCACATCCGTTTTTTTAAAAAATATTGGTATTAGCACCGATTACACTAAAACGACATATTATAACGCTAATTGTATTTAAGTTGCAGTTTATAAAAGTTAGTGGTGGGCTAAATCATATTTTATAATTATTAGTGCGTGTATACCGGATTAGCCAGCGAGAAAGAAATAACAGAGATTTATTTTGATGCAGAGCACTAACATACGAGAGCACTAACACATGTACAAAAGTGGTGACGAAACACTATGTCTTATGTAAAACCGCAAATTCCAAAACCGTAGAATCACACATCGGAATGTGAAGGTACATAATTTCAGTAGGGAAAACAATTTAAAAAAAACAAGTATTTTTCTAGGAAAGCTAAATATAAAACAATCCAATTCAATTCGCCAAACGTCTAGGAGGATATTATTCTAATTGTAATTTCTATATTCTGAGTGGAAATATAAAATAAATATAGGAAAGTATCGAAAAGGAGACCGCACTTCATAAATTATTCAGCCGATTGCCCAACACTATTAGTAAGATTTAAAAAATATATTTACTTCAAAAAGAAAGGAGCATTGTTCTGGGGATGTTATTTCTTTCTTTCACAACCTGCAAGCTGTCACACGTGTCGGTAAAACGAGACAGCATAATATTATTTTTTCTGTTGACAAAATTTCTAATTCTAATTCTTCTATATGGGGATTTAAAATCTTATTCATTCTATTTGTGTGTATTAATATATTTAACCCGCTCAAGTTATATTATTCGAGCTGTATTCAGTGTTATTCGACATCCAGAATCTGACTTTTAGTTTGTATTTGGCCTAGCATCCGTAGCTGATATATTTCAAAAAGGATGGAGCGTTGTTCGGTGAGGGGATGTTATTTCTTTTCTTTGCAACTCACAAGCGGTCACACGTGTCGTTAAAAAAAGACAACATCCTATTATCTTTTTCTCTTGACAACATTTCTAAAATTTCAAAGCACGCCTTCTATATTCTTGCTGCCTTGCATCTATGCTAATGCTCATATCGGCCGTGTTCATTTTTAAAAATATAAATAAATGGAATAATTATTAATGGATATTATTATTAGTAAGACAAAAATGCTTTGTAAAAATGTTAATTATTTAAATTAATAAATAATTATATAAAATAAATTACTATATCTTATGTAAAAACCAGATACTTACTCATCTCTAAGAAGCCACAACAACATAACTCCAATCTCTATGCAAGGACAGAATTGGTGGAAAAGGTCAGTAAGTTCAAGTATTTGGGAAGTTGGATGAATAAGAATGAGGACCATGCTCAAGAAATCAACGTCCGCGTTGATATGGCTCGCTCAACTTTTTGTGGGATAGAGAATCTGAGTCTCAATCTAAGGCTATGTATAACCCATTGCTACATTTTTTCTATTCTACTGTATGGCGTAGAAGCATGGGCTCTCATTAAAAACCCGACGAAAAGGTTGGAGGCCTTAAAAATGTGGATATACCGCCGTATCTTGAAAATCTCATGGCGTGACCGAGTCACTAATATTGAAGTACAGAGCCGACTTAAGAAGACGATGGAACTTCTGAACACCATCAAACACAGGAAGATGTACTTTGGTCACGTCATGGGGATGACAAATATAAGTTGCTACACCTCATAATCCAAGCCAAGACCACTGGGAAGAAAAGCGCCCGCAGGTAGTGGCATTCGTGGCTAAGGGACCTTTTGGACTGGTTTGGCTGCAGCACCACCTCGCTGTTCAGAGCAGCAGCCTCTAAAGTGAAGATAGCTATACTGTTGTCCAACCTCCGATAGGAGTGGAACTCGAAGAAGAAAAATAATAAAATAAAATCAAGTATTATTAAACTAGTGTGTAATAATACATTCAACCCGCTCAAGTTATAATAATCGAGCTATACTCGACATCCATAAGCTGAGTTGCAGCTCGTATTTTGCTTAGCATCCGTAACCGTTCGCGGAGCGCTCCTCCCCCCGCAACCGTGAATGACCTTGACCGTAAAAGTTGGCAAGCCGTCGAGCCTTCGGGCCGCGTCCCCTAATCTCATCCCACCGGAGTGCTCCTTCCCATTCCCCACCAACCGGCCGCAACCACCCCAAAGCCAAACCCGAGCTACGTTTCGACCTGAACCAGCCTCCGATTCTTGTTCTGTATTGCCAAAGAGCGTATTGATTGGACCGCACACGAAGCTGTGAAACCGTTAAGGCCCAATGATATAGGCAACAGGCACTTCTCGCGAGGGTGATATTAGCATTTTCAAAAACGATTCTGCTATAAATTATATATAGGCTGATTGGAATGTCGACATAAACTCTGGAGGGTAATAGGAAGGTCAACTTTGAACCGATTAAAACATATTTACCTATATACAAAGTCCTACCATTTTTGAGATTTGATTAACCAAGATGTCATAAACATTTCTAAACAAGTATTATTATTGAGAAATCTATCGACAAAAAACCCAACGATGTTTAGCATACTTTTTGAATAATAACCCAAAGGTAGGCGGTTAATTAATATGTAACTCAGCTACCTCATTTTCGATTTATTTTATAACTTAATTTTATAAAAAACAAAAACATAATTTTCAACAAAAATAATAATAATTTGAATTTAATTTGACAATGTTTAACGTAACATACCTGACCATCTATATAGGTTGTTTTTTCCAATTTTGTTTTGAAACTTTCTATCGTCTGATTATTTTTGTATAGAGTGCCTAAGACGACTATTAATATTTTAATAATCATTATTTATTTTATATGTATACCCATGTACATGAAAACCGTTTTGTTTTTTAAAAATTTGTCTGCCGTGTAAAGTCGACTTTAGACAACGCTACTGTCAAATGAATATTTCTGCTTGATTAGTTTTATATATATTACGAATTCTAATATGCGATAATTTAACTAGATTTAATTGATTATTCATGCTTTTATTATATATTCAGAAATAATAAATTGAATACTGAATAGTACCTCCTCTATTGGGACGGAACCGTCTTATTGCTTTTGTCCATTGTACTCGTACGTGTTCCTCCACAATGTAGCAAAATTACGCCATTTTAAAGTGCATTAAAGCAGGTGTTTTATTTGTATTTGGTTAATAATTACTGTACTTCATCTTTTTCAAAAATGGTTGTAATTTTTTAAAGTTAGATTTTATTACATTTATTATTTTATTAAGTGATATTTTAGAATTTCTACAATTTACACATTTTTGTAAACGTTTTAGTTTGAAGTAATACACATTAGAGGTTGTAAAGCCATGTAGAGGGACCGCCCTATTATCCCTACCAGACTTTCTATCGACCCTCTAATCACCCTGTATGGATAGGTAGCCAAAGATTTAAGGTGAGGAATATATAAACAAATGTATACCTACCTATTGCAATATAATAGCGATAAATACATAGTAGACATTCGGTAAAAATGCTTAAAAATGTTTTCTTGTGAAAATCGTGTTTATCGCTATAGGGATACAAAATAATAAATATTTCCTTAGTCCCATAATCAAAGAATTGAAAACACTTCAAACAATTTGAAAACTTTTCGACTTTTAGTAGTTTTTTTATAAAATTCGTAAAACAATCAATTGGTGGATTGATATCGTCTATTGTTATTATGAAAACAGCCTAGTCAAATGAAAATTGACATTCAAGCTAAGAATTTAGTGCAACATTTTGTATGGCAAAGTTGCCTTTTGTTATTAAAGGCTCATATTTAGCACAATTATTTCTTAGGTGGTCCTGAGTGGATTTAACCCGGGAGGCATCGGTTACCACCGCGAGGGTGTCGGGGGGAGGGGGGAGGGGGGGGGGGGGAGTTTGATTCCGCCGCGCTTTACTTTGAGCACTATATCTCCCAAGTTATAAATTTTATTTGATTTATTTCTTTATTCCAATATTACATATATTTTCTAAGGTTACATAGGAAAAACAATAACTTTCTAGTCAAATAAAGCGACTACTTGATTCAACTCAATCCCATGCAACCTGAGGCACGTCACACATCGAACTAGGCTTACGCCTGTGCCTAGATGTGTGATTTAAGACTTTTTAGATTTAAGATTGCGGACTGACTTTAAAAGGTTCTTACTAGAGATTATAGATTAGATTTAAAGTAGTTTTAAAATATATATTACATAATATGTATATACAATATATATTTACAACCAAATATTTTTTTGCTGATAATAATAATAACTAAAGAATAATAATAATAGCAATAGATAATCATTGGTACTTAAAATATTAGGGCGACATATCATTTTTAGATGACTCAATTCCAAGGAATTAATTTTCTGAGGATAAAAAATACCTATCCAAAAAAAAAAAACCAATATAATTGGTAATATTTTAAATTATTCAACTTTTTTTTACATATACGAGGTTTACTTTTTAATTATAGGAGATATCGATATATAAAAAATATATTTTAAAAGATACACGTACCTGAATTATACCAATATATTTTTTATTCAACTGTAGCACTAAAAAGTTAGTGGAAAAAAATCGCATGGTAGAGCGGTGTGTTAAAGTTACGTTACCAGTCAAATAGGATCAACTTTCGACGTTCGATAGAAATTACTGATAATGTTTTGAAACTTGGCACAGATAAGGCATACTGTTAAACATACTATGGTCCCCTACTCTATCTGTTGCGCTCGAGCCGCCATCTAAAAAAAATGGCGCTCACAGATTCAGTTTTTCACTTATACCTAGCTAACTGTTAGCGACATCGGAATCGTGCATAATGTAAAAAAATAAAGCTTATCTAAATAAACTATTATTTAGATTTTTTCATATCATCTATTATTATTATCAATGTAGCCCAGAATTCCTAGGTAAGTTACCGAGGTTGCATGCACCGCACGCAAGTCGTAGTCCACGGGTTGAGGGCGATTTTCAATATTTAGTTGATTCTCAACTCAGTTGTCGATTGTCGTGTTATTTTGGCTAGTGTTGATCAATGCGGACGTGTTTACGCAAAATAGAGAGCGATGAATAGTGTTTCATTTGTGGGAATTCTATTTCTGTTGGTCGTACTCTTATTGTTAAACAGAAATGATTGCAATCTTTAATATAATCAAATAAAAAAAGAATACAAGGAAGTACAGCTGGAGGGACTTGATTATGTAACTGTGCACATATTGTGTCGAATGGAATATACTCGAGAAAAAAAGTATTAAATCTGCAGTGAAAAGAAAAGCCGATAGTGACAGAAGCATCGATTTTGCCACCGAAAAAACGTTTAATTTTCAAAATGACTTTTTCTATTGCACTCAGACTTTTATGATAGAAAAAAAAGCATGTTAAAAATCATGTTGAAAGTTTTAATTTTGGATATTATATTTCGATTTGGATATGATAATAAGCTTTATTTTTTATATCTTGAATAATTCTGATATCGCTAACAGTTAGAGAGGTTTCTCCAAGATGGCGGCTCGAGCGCAACAGATAGAGTAGGGGACCTATAGTAGATTTAACAGTATGCCTTATCTGTGTTAAGATTCAAAACATTATCAGTTATTTACGTCGAACGTCGAACGTTTATCCTATTTGACTGATAATGTATATAAATACGCCGCTCCACCATTTATAGTACGCCGCTTTATCATAACTACGCTGACTTTTAGTACGTTTAACAGTACGCCTCAATGAACATCTGTGCTTAGTTTCAAAACATTATCAGTTATTTCCATCGAACGTCGAACTTTGTCAACCCTTCAAATGTCGTGAGGCCAGAGCGAAAATCTTATTAATTGCATTTGTTTAAAATTTCGATTTATATATATTTGGGAGTGCATATTTAATTAGTAAAAATACTCCTAATTAAACAAGCCAAAAATACAAACACTCAGATAAAAAAAATACTTTAAAACAGACATTTCCTCAACGAGCTAATTATTTTCTTGTACTCGTACAATGTGAGACAACCTATCAACATATTTAAAGCAAATTAAAATTATTTGAAATATTGTTTTCACCTATTTCTTATCGCATCGCATCGCAAGCACGCATCGCAAGTAGACCCATGAGCCTTAAAAAAGTTACATAGTTAGTGTAACTGTTTCGAGGCTTACGATGAGGCTTACAATGAGAGCAATGTTCACAAAAGGAAAGTTTTCCTACCTTAGGCGACGAAGAAGAGACGACGAACGTTGTCCAGCCGCTGGCATCCTAAATGATTCATGGAAACATGATTCTGCCTCCGCCTAAAGTTCATTACAAATTGAATATAAACTCCAAGGGCGCAAAAGCCGCTGCGCGAAGTTCAGTAAAAAAAAGAATGACCGACTAATTGGTGGAGCCTGTCTACCTATGTATTCCTGCCAAGATGCAAAGCGATATCTTTAGATTTTATCGTACTATAATATTGAGATAATGTAACAAATTATAAATAGGATAGAAAACGATTTTACCGCGTGAATTTTACCCTAGACAACGGCGGCTGCAACGTCACCGAAACGTCGGGTCCTACAAATTTCACGGGGTAAATTCGTTTTCTATCCCATTTATAATGTCAAACAACCGCGATAGTCTTCGATTTTATATGTAACAAATTGTTTGTTCGACTTCTGGCAAAACGAAGATTGTTAGAAAGGACTAAAAAAACTAAAGCACTGATAAAAAAGCTTTAATCATCAGCGTTTTCAGTGGTCTTCCAAGAGATATAATACTACCTTGCATTACTAGGTCGATGACGGTATAATACATAAATATTGTATACAGTCGATTCATTTTTACAACAAAAAAATATATTTATTTTAGAATGTTCCAACAACGGTTATTTCGTTGAGTCGGTTTTTTGTGGCGCTACTTTCGTTCGTAACTTTAGTTATTATTTTTTTAAATTTAATATATTTGTTAATTACTATAAATTATCAATTTTACTCTTTTTGGCTTGACGATTTCAGACTTAAACGAAATTTTGGTAAGATCCCCGTGGCTTTGCGAAAGGAAATGAAATAGCGCTAAAATTCCATATTTTCTACTATCTTGGAATCATTAAAAGCAAACCATGCACGAATATTGACTCCGATTTGGTTGGAAATATTTCATCCAATTTAAAAGGCTTCTGTTGATATTACGCCGTAATTATTACACTATTGCTTACAATAAATATATTCCATATCTTCGACCCATATCGACAAATTCCTAGTAATATTGTCCTTACATAATTTTGTAGTTACATTACAGTAATGTGGTTGCATTACATATATCTAGTGATATGCTAGGATTTTAATATTTTGGTTTTGTATTCTAAAATTTAACGTAACCTCAATATGTGATGTACAGGTATATCCAGTTGGGAGTCGCTGAACTAAAATAGCTACAAAGAGTACACTCTGTTGGCTATCATTTACGTAATGTATCAATGTAAACATATTTGATAGTGACGATTACAGAAAACAGTTTTTTCGACTCTAATGTATGCTCAGTCGAATCGATACTCATATTGTTAGTGTAATCGTTCGCCCTACTATGTACTAGGTTGGTTAATTCCTCATCGTATAATGTGTTCGTCATGGTGTAGTGAACACTCATTTTCAGGCAAGGGTCGATGTTGTTAATATAGGCATTTTCCCACAAACTTAGAAGGGTTAAGCAGACAACTTAGTCATGCTTTTGAGAAATATTTTCGTAATGTTATGAAATAATGAATCCCGGGGCGGTGAGTAAGCCCGCCTTCTACACTCAGAATGATTCAGAACCTTAATTACACAGAAAACCATCCATTCTGACGCAAAATTCGCGCAAAAAACGGTATTTGTCGCGCGCCTTTGTATTTTTTGTCGATTTTGTATATAAATACTAAGACTCGATTTTATGATTTTTCTCTAGTTATCTAATAATTTATCTTGTTAGTCAATATTATATATTTATATAATACTAGCTGCGCCCCGCGTTTTCACCCGCGTGGCAATGGTAAATTGTGATAATACTACTAATAGAAACATTTATAATTATACATTATATACGTGTTAACTTCAACGGTTTTTGCGGCGCACGCCAGAATAGCTCGCAGATGGCAGATTTTTTCCCTACCTTCTTGACACTTATCGTTATATTTTAGATAATTCACACTATATCTTTATAAATTATAGCCTATGCGTTATTTTGATGTGTAAGCTATATTATTGTAAAGTTTCATCAATATCCATTCAGTAGTTTTTGCGTGAAAGAGACACCCATACATACATTCTTACAAACTTTCGCGTTTATAATAGTAGTAGGATTTAATTCGTCCAAAGTAGCTAATTTTACCAAACAATCGATCGTTTTCTTTCAAATATGTATAAAAAATTGTTTTTGACTCATTGGGCTGTTTATTTCTATTTTTTATTTATACGTAAACTTCGATAAATATTACGCATTGCTAAACGAATTTCTTGTGAGATTAATAACCAAAAAAATACTTATAAAAACAAGTTGAAAAACCGAACATTTGAAACTCACGATGCCATTTTTTCTACCCTCGAAAACTTGTTTTTAGGGGGTGTTAGCGCACGCATACTAATATATAACGGTGGCTTATTCAATGTCAGGCAGACTTTTACCGCAGTGGAGGGAGAAATAGAGCCGATAATTGAATAAATACGTAGATTGCTCGCCGCGAATCGTCACAACGGAAAAACCACCAAATGGTGATAATGGCCACCCAGAGGTTAAATATCGCATCGACCGAAGTACAGTTTTTTTATTGTAATAAATATTATTTCGATGGACGCGGACTTCACTATTGGTGTTACTTGCTGATTAATACTGTGCATTTTTACTGGCGACCATCAATAACTTACAAAGTTGATAACTAATTTGTAGAGACTCGTTATTTTTATTTGGGCATATTAAGAAAATATCCAGTAAGAATTCAGACCCGGTAATAACTAGCTGATCTAGAATTATTGATTGATTTATGCATTTGATTCCAAAATAAATTTAGTTGATTGTACGGAAAGTTCGCTGGACTCATACTTGCATTTGGTCTTTCGCAGGTAAACGTGTCACTCGTCTGAAAGTGGCTGCCTATCTCAACTGCCCGAGTGCCTGCCAGACCCATTTCTAATCACCTAACCAATCACACACATGGAAATCACAACAAAAAGGAGTGTTATGCATTTAGGATTCATGTATGTATATTTTCCGTATTTGTAATATTAATTTAGCAAAATAAATAATACAAAGTGTTCAATTATTACTCTCCACAAATTATTACCGATTTTTTAATAACCGTTTTTGTTTTTTATGGATTTATTACACGACTGCCCAAAAAGGGGTGTTACGTGTTTAGAATTCATGTATGTATGTTTCCCTTTTCTTTATCCCACCATTACTTTGTTGTCGTATATTTTGCCATCTACTCGTACTTTATGATGGCTCATTTCAACGGGTGAGAAGGAGATTGCGCATTGCTGCCACAATCAGATTATAAACCAATATCATCTCCTATCTCACGTAGGAATAAAATCGGTTGCTTCACCTCAAGACTTTCTCGGCAAGTAGACAAGCCCCACCCCCTGCCAACACCCTACCCCCCGGGGAGGGGCAACGCCTCCTACTCTCATGCGCTAACTCGTAGTATTTGTTTCGTTGGATACGAGATATTCTAAGCAAAATTTTATAACCTGATTTTAGTCCAACACGACATCTAAGTACCGAATTTCAAGTATCTAAGTCCAATATTTTTAGATTGAAGCATGACTAGCGCGCTTTCTTGTGAACCCATGCCACGACCAAATAATGCCTGCATGCCAAATTTCAGCTCAATCGGATGAAGCGTTTAGGCGTTATCGTAAAGAAATACGCACCTTTAATCAGACATACTTCAATCTGGAAATGGTCATGCTACCTGGGAACGACCATATCTCAAGAATTTTAGTTTTTTGATTTAAAAAAAAAACATAAAAGCAATAGTTTTAAAAAGTTTCTAAGTGAATCCCTTGATAAGTAACCAATTTACAATTTGGACTCAAAAATATTGCTCATTGCCTTGGACATTAGGGCTTTAAACTGATCAAAACCTTTCAGGTGCAATTACTCCTACAATATAAGCGGTGAGTGTATTTTATTTTAAATTAATTATGTTGCCTGGTTAATTCTCTAGCGTCGCGCTTAGCTACATTTTTTATTTAGACCTTAAATTAATTAAAAATAATTAAAACGTGAGATCACTCTGAGATTTACGCTAAATATTCTTTACCATTAACACCCTTATAATATATCACCTACGCACTGCGCATAGTTATTCTGTGCTAGCGCTGCGATAGGAAGTTTAGTATGCGCCCGGTTGCTGGAGCGATCGGACGTAGAATATGTGCCTGACGCTTTGTCAACGCTGGTTTTTATTGGTCAAATCCTACAGAAGGTCTCATGTCGCCTTAATCGTTTCGGGGGTATCAAAATGTCAAATCGGTCTTCATATCAATATTTTTTTTTTTGCGTGTTCACAATATTTTACCTCCTTGTCGGTTAGTAGGCCAGTAAAGTAAAAAATAATGACACGATATCAACAACAACAAGTTAAAAATAAGTATTTTAGGCTAATTAATAATAAGGATTACTTACTGAATTTGTAGTTATTACTTAATTGTAAGGTACTAATAAAAGTCAATGACCGGACTGACTGATAATAAAGTTCTATATTAATAAAGCCTAGGCAAATGCCCTGTAGCGAAACTTTGAGTTTCGGTTGGTTACGTACGATGGAACTAGGAAAGGAATTTTCCCAAATACTAAACCCGAAGGGGGTAATGGCGCGCTAAGAATTTCGCCGGTCGAACGCGTATCATCGTGTGGATTAAGATGAGTCAACGAAATTCACGTCAAATATCCCTCTTTTTCTATATTATTATGCTATAATCAACCACTAACTAGGTAAAGTAAAAGGATGAGTTTAAAAAATAAAATATTGTATACGAAGCAATCACTATCGCAATGGCTCCTTTTGGAATTACGAAAGTCACGCTTTTAATTGCCTCTATTGGAGAAAATGCGAACTTTAGACTCTCGTGGCAAGAATCGCTGCGATTTGTTATTTCGTGATATGGACGTCAATTTGTAAACCGACTTGATCGCTAGGGTGACATTTTGCGACGAAGCCACATTCGCCATCGCGCTTGGATTTTTATAAAGAATCTCCTGATAGTTTCTTAGCGAAAATGGAAAGTCTACGACGTTTTTGTAGTATAATCAATTATTGCCGCTTTTGTCTCAAAATACAACGTTTAGAAAGATGAGTTCGTTTTGTGGCTATAGAATATGCTAATTTTTGTTTTATGATATAGTTTTGTGCGTGAAATTTTATCTTCCTATTGACTAAGCGAGGCAAGGCTCCGTTTAAACAGGCTCTGTTCTACTGTTCGACATTTCGTATGTCTGTAAATTTGTTTGTTATGCAGTGCTGACCAAACGCATTGCTCGATTTTCATCGAATTTGGTAATATTTCGTGAATTTATTAAAAACGACATGTGTAAGGGTTTTTATTTATCGATTCCGTTTCAAGATGGTAGCCATTTTAATGGTTCTATTTCTGGACGCGAGATCTACTGTTCACACAACTATTAGTATAAACTAAGAAATAAAGGGTTTCAGAGGCATTTCGCTTTTCAGAGGCATTTCAGAGGCAAATGATTTCGCAAACACGGACAAGGTATACTCGTGGAAATGACTGGAAAGCCTTAAAAAGACACAATTGAAAATATTTATATTTTTCTCCATTTTTTCTTGCGCCGCGACCTCGTGAAAATTTTCAGCAGTGATAAATTTCCCTCACTTCGATTATTATATGGTTTCCGCCGCCTTTTGAATAATTCATGTTACGTGAAGTCCCTTGTTATTGAACATGAGGAATGTGTTTCTGTTAGGGCCAATAAATATTCAAAGATGCTCCAACCTCTCCACACAGAGAGCATATCCAAAACACACACTGGAGACATTTTTCATTTCATCCGCGGGCATCCAAGCATCCCGGACCTGGATATGAATTCGTTTCTTTACATAGCCTGTACTATTGGAGCAACATATTGTACGAGTTTGAAATTGATTAGCTTTTGTTTGCATAAGACCCCTCTCCAAATTTACTATAACGTGCACAGACTATTTCTTTGCGCCTGAGAAACTGTTGAAAATTAAATTTATATCCTATAATCCACTAGCTGCCCTTTCCTCCGCGTTTCCTTTAATCTATTTCTTATGCCAGTTAGTTTATGTCTTCCAATGAAATTCATACGTTCGTGTTACCATGGTAACCATACCGCCACGAATCGCAATAAAGGAAAAACAAGGGAGCATTTGTCATCAGCTAATAGCCATTCGATGGCAGCCCCGGATCTACGATTTTTCCGATCATGGGGGAAAAGTGACATTGGCGCCCCTCCCCTCCAGCATTTGAGATTAATGATTTTTAAAAACTTCCAAAAAAGGTTTTTGTGAACGGGAGAATAAGAACCCTTAACAAAATTTGCACTGTTCATTACCTATTTGCTAATAACTTTTTATAGGTGTTACATTAATATAGAATACATATTTTAAATATATCCTAATGTGATTATTAGTTTTTAATTTGTTATGTTTATGGTATTAGAAATGTTTTTTGGCGTTTATTGGAGTTTACTCCATAATAATCGATTTTATTCATGTATGAAAATTCGACGGATACTACAATCGAACGTTAACAAAAAACCTTACTTTTAATGTTAGTAATGTTCGAAAATTAAAAAGAGTGCAACAATACCCAACAGGAGACCCTAATTTTGATACAATTTGCTAGGTTCCAAGCAAACCCATAATGACCATACATTTGTGTAATGATGAAATGAGACAGACAAATGAATGAATGAGACAGTCTGAGAGAATCCCACTCCGTCGGCGTCGGAGCTGAAATGTATTTTAAAAAAATATTTGCCAAAAATGCCTGGGTTTGCAGTTTGATTGATCGATGATTAATTAATGATCATTGATTGATAGCGATTTGTTGATGCTGATTGATTGATGGTGATTGATAATGATTTATTGTTAATGATTGTTAAATGATGATTGATTGATGTTGATTGATTGATGTTGATTGATTGATGTTGATTGATTGATGTTGATTGCTTGATGATGACTGATGATGATTGATTGATGATGATTTATAAATGATGATTGATTGATTAATTTATTGATGCTTTATTGATTGATGATAAATGATAAATTGATGATTGATTGATTAATGATGGATTGATTGATTGATTGATTAATCCGTCGATCAATCAATCAATCAATCAATCAATTAATCAGTTTACCCCGTGCGGCTATTGTACATATATTCAAAGACAATCGCACTTAAAGAGTAACCTCTAGTCGCGCGTCGGGGCAGACAAGTACATTTTTTTCAACTTGCCGAATATATGTATTTATAAAACTAGAGAGATCGCTGCCTTGGGACAAGTCCTAGTAATTAGTTGAGCAGCGGTACATACATGACAATGCTCATATCGGCCGTGTTATTTTTTTTAAAATACGATATTTTTACAATGTAAATACACGTAAATTGATATGAAAATCAGACATGTAAATTTATATAATGCATATGCTTTGCAAATACGCTGTTTGAATAATAAAATAGATATAAATACAACCAGTGTAGACAATGCACAAGCCAGGCTGTACACACAACTTCGATCCATCTGAGCCTTGGAGCTACGTCTCCTATCCTGAATGCCCAAGTTAAAGAATTATTAGGACTACCTGAAATCTTAGCATCGGGAGTATCAGTGGATCCGTATGATGCGCCTGCTCTGTGAAGCCGTATTGTCATCTCAGAAGCAGTTTGATTTTAACACGCTTTTATTAGGTCGACCTTTATACAACTAACTATGTAATGGAATTTAAGGTAACTAATTTAACCATCTTCCAAGCATCGTAGCGTCATAAAAATTGGCAGCTGTATGTAGTTCTGATGACAATACAATAATATGGTATTGTCGAACTGATCTGATGATGGAGTCGGAAGATATGAACTGGAACTTCATGATGGAACATCGTATCATAGCTGTGTTTGGACTTGTTAGAAAAGTCTTGGAATGAACTTTGACCACGATTAGGTTTCAAGGTCTGATGATGAAGCCGGAAGATAGGCACTGGAATTCCGTGAGGGAATATCGTATCATAGCCCAAAAGCGTGTTTTTAGTGTTTTTTTAAACTATTAATTTTTCTTGTTCAATTTGATATTTAGCCTTTTTCCTGTTTTCAGCCCCAATAGCTATTTCCTTTGGTGTGCTCATCCTTACATCTTGACTACCTAAAAAAGAGAAATTAATACATATTTATAAACTTGTACATTTTGTAAACCGGATAACCGAGACAGGCTTGCCAATTATTCGGTTCCACTCGTGTAGCCCTGTCCCCTTCTGTTTAAAAAGAGGATTCTAGGCGCGGCGGGTATTCCCCTGACACAGATATCACACAGCACACACACACAACACACACTGCGCAAGCGTTCAAAAATCAACTTAGAATGCATTCCAAAATCAAATGAGCAATCGATAGTACGACGCGCCCTGGATGCTAGGCGCTTTAGAAAAATAAGTTTTTTGGCCGCTAAATCAAAAACATGTATTAGGCGCCCCCTTCAATGCCGCCCGGGGCAGGTACGTTGTATGCCTTCCCCTAGATCCGAGGCTGTTCGATGCACATCATCGTCCACATCATAACCCTCATTTTCAACATAACCGCAACGCCATCACCGCTCGAACGTGTACGTACAGACTCTTATGTCTGTTTCCTTTTTTATTCAACCAACAGCCTTCGAAAGCCTGCTTTCCCCCTACAATTTCTATACGGCTTTTTTGATCCCTAGAGATCAGAAACCCACCGCACCGTCACTTATTTGGCGGCTAGGCGTTTCATAACGACGCAACACCCTATATTTAGGTTTATCTTTCTCACATGCTCTTTTTAATATCAATCACGAAAATCGTTTTTTAACTTGTTTTTTAGTTTCGTACTTTTCTCTATAGATGGCATATCGATATCTCGAGTATGATTGAAAGACAAAAGAGACTGTATGTTTATAGAACACAGTTAAGGTTGCAATTAATGACCCCCTATTGGAGCCATTTTTTTCAAAAAACTTTTAAAACATTTTTATAATACACAAAATTTTACAAACAAGGCTGGCACTTTTATTGTGGGCCCGCCTTGTTGCCTGTTGGCAACATCTTCTAGGCGGGTATTTGTAGCATCACGCAATCAAACACTCAGGCGGTTACCCATCCAAGTATTGACCGCGCCCAACGCTGCTTAACTTCGGTAATAACGAGGAGATCCGGTACCACGTGGCTAAGGACGCTATAGGACATATATTCAGGTCAATAAATATATATCTATACATATATGTAATACTCTTTATTGTGAACATTTAACAATGACCTGGTGTATTGTTACATTTTTGTGTACATGTGTTAGGTATGTCAAGTGTATGTCTTGTTATTGAACTGTAATTGAACCCTGTTCATTTTATCCTTAATGAAAACAGTGACCCAACCAAGAATCAAGCTCGAAACTAAAATAAACTAATATTTAATATAAACTAATAGCTAAAATAAACTAACAGCTAAAATAAACTAATAGCTAACATAATCTAATTAAAAATACGAGCATTTGTAAATACTACACTATAGAGCAAAAAAATATTAACCACTCTCTTATCACCGTTTACCCCGTAAGGGGAGTGTAAGCGATGTTTGTAATTAACTATATTATTTGAGTGTAAATATATGGGGCGCTTTTTCTACCATTTGCTTAGGTACATACTATTTCATAACAATACTTTTTGAAAACATTTCACTGATAGGCATTATGATGATTTCATTTGAAGAAAAACGCGCCACACTTTTACACTCAAATAATATAGTTAATTACAAACATGGCTTATATAGCTTGCAAAAGCGTGTATTTTTAGTTTTCGAAATTTTTATTTTAATTTTTACTTTTTAGTCTAATCACAAAACGCAATAAGACTAAAAAGAACTTTTGATCTTATCACATTCTTATCATTCATGATTAGAGTACATCCCAAGACGATTCCAAGAAGCCTAAATACGTGAATCATTCATTGTTCCGTTATTGAGTTCCAGTGCATACCTGTCGTCTCCGTTCTCAGACCCACGAAACGATCCACAAAGAGAATACATCTCATGACGATACCGAAAATCTCAAACACGACGTTATAGAATTCCAGTACCACATTCTGGCTCCATCATCAGACCGTGGAAATCATTCATGACCAGAGTACATCTCAAGCCGATTCCAACAAGCCTAAACACCTAAGATAGGTACGCCAGGCGACCTAGCTTATAGGTACACTATCTTTACTCCAACAACATGAAATCCTTAAGAGTTAAATACATTTGGCTGTGATTGTTTTGTTTCTACGAATCGGAGGAGATACTTTATTGAGGGGCCAAAATGTTGTTATGATTCAGACGTTCTTGCGACTTATAGAAGACAGCAAACATGATGTCTACATTTGTTCGATTTGATTGATTATATTCGATTTTACGTTATATTATTTATTGTTACGTTTTCGTTACGTTTATATTATTTAAAACTACTGTTACTAATCCTGAATTCACTTTTTACCAAATTATGACTTTATCAATTTATAAGGAAATTGACTCATTTTACCACCATTGGAGATCAAATCAGATTTAATGAGTGTCTTCGTGCTTGATTATCATTATTGATACCGTCACATGAACATACACCCTACACACGCACACAAAAACCCACACACACACATACATGCACACCCTCCATCACACAAACACACACATGGCGAACTTTCTTTTAAATTTAAAATTCTTTTCTGTCTTCCTTGCATTATGTAGAATATTTTGTATTCCTTATTAATATATTGTAAATAATTTAAAACATCACTGGCTTTGCTATCGTTATATATTTTTTATATTTTATTATTGTTATGCTGCTGCATAACAATAATAGATTTTTCTAGATTTTTCATTAGGTTCTTAGAAATCATTAGGTTCTTCTTTCCTTCTTTTTACTTCAGACTTTAAATTACTTTTTCGTCGTTCAATGGTCAGCCCGAACCCTTTCACGACACACTTTTATCCCCGGTCTACATATGCTTGTGTTGTCTGTTTGTGGACTTTACATAATATAATCAAAAGATAATCAAATACATTTACCTAGAGCTACTCTATTAGTAGGGGCTTTGTAAATTCATCTCCGGGATATACTTTCGGTCGCTACCTCCCCCACTATCCCCCACCCCACCCTACCTAACACTCACAGCGAAAACATTTATTTTTCTTATTTATCGGCGGTGAAATAGGAAAACCTTTGCCCCATGAAATGTTCTGTCAAACGAATCCCATCTCCGCGCTCGTGTCATATTTTTATTGACGGTTAGAGCTCAATGCTTTGAGATAAGGGAGAATTCTACGAAACTAGGTAATCAATAAAGAAATGTTCGAAAGTACTATTATTTGATGTGGTTTGGGTTGTGAAATGTGCTTTTAGAGACAGTTGTCGGATGATTTCCACGCTTTAAAATAAAAAAATATAGAAATAAATATTGTTGTGTTCTCTAGAAGGTCTCCGATCTGTGGTATTTGAGGGTCGGCACCATTTAAACCAGAAAACCACCACTTCTCACGATCGCCATTCGAGAAATATTATAGACTTATTAATTTTATTTAAATATTATCCTGTTGATAGTTACATATAATTTATATTGGGCCCTTTCCTTTTCTTTTTGCTGTTCTATAAAGGAAATTAAAGGCCAAAAACTTTGTATGAAAAATATATATATAATTAATAGAAGTATTGACCCCTATTATCTATGCAGATTTGACATTTCAATTGGAGTTGCTTAATTCCTCTGCTGTAAAACTCTCGTGGACAGGAAATAATGAATGCTTTGAAGGATTTTTTTCACCGATTCTTCAAAGATTATTTTTTTCCCTTGTAAAAAGCTATCTAACTTCTGAAAAAAAAAAAGAAATTTAATTGGAGCACGATCTGTCAAGTAAGGTGAGTGACCAAGAGTCTCCAGCCGCAACTCCTGCAACTTCGCGACTGTTTGCAGTGAAATCTGTGGTTATACGTTGTCATGCAGAAGCAGTGGCGATGAGCGATTGACCAGGCTCGGTTATTTAATCACGAGCTTCTCCATCATTGTTTGAAGTTCCTAACAGTACACATTTACGGTAACTGTATAGCCAGACTGCTAGAAGCTGTAATAGAAAACACCGGCACAGGATCTCGTATTTGAAAATAATGCAAATGTTCTATTTTACCATGGTTGCAAACACGAAAATATTTGAACAAAAACAAACGGCGAAAAGACAAATAACAGCTGATTCTTATAAAAGAATGACATGGTGTTGAATTAAATTTTATTTGAATTTGAAATTCCAACTCAAACCCAAGTTATCCAAGTTCAAATTGGTAAGTGTGAAAAAACAGCAATTACTAAGGTAAGGACCCAATACTGACCCAATAAAAGTTTTATAATACATACAAGTCGCGAAGGGCATGCATTCTTCAGGAAGTATCACCCCACAAGGTATAAGCCTGTATTTGGCTGATGGATAGAAAGTGCTGTGATATTTGATGAGCCTGTGCTTCTTGCTTGCTGTCCCTCTTCCACCTCCTAAAATCAAATAGAAATTACATATTATAATATAACACAAGTTAATATAACATACAACATTATATTATAAATTAATATGAATATTATGAATTATATAACTTTAAATTTTGTATGTATTCTGATTTAAGTATTATTTTTTAAACTTTTAAATACTGTTAAAATTACGTGGAGAAAGTCAGTGAAAAGTTCAATAATGCTTTTGCTGGGATTATTTTCTCCCCTATTTGAAATATCGGTTACCAAACGTAACTCAAAGTCGAAGAATATCTCAATAGTGATATAGTATTCTAAGTTTAATCTCAAAGTCTGACTGAATGAATTAGAAATTTTTCAGAATATCTTGCTTTTTTAATGAAAAATCAGCAAAATTTCTTAATTTAAATTTTTGATCGATTTTCATTTATTTGCTGAAAGTGTTTGCTGAAATTTACTGAAAAAACTAAAGAATTTTGAAATATTTCCAACCTTTTTAGTAGATACATCAACTTATCGACATAGAAATTGACACAGGCATAATCGTAATCTAAAAATCATAAAGCCGTTTTGGATCGTTTTTATCTATATTTCTAGGTTTATTATACACATCCAGAATCAAAATCGGCTCACCCGATACTCACTCACTAATGCACAGCAAGACGGGTAGAGTTAGAAATAAAACGCGATCTTAAAACTCCGTTTTCTTAAATTCGCATCAATAGCTTTAAGGTGCGGGAAGTCTAAGCGCGTTATTTCAGTCTGGGCCATTTATCCAAAAGCATTATAAAACGTTAGATAATCCAAATAAATCAATAATTATTAACAAGTCACGAGCACGGTGTAGCTTTTGGTCATGTGGCACAATTTGGTCTTGTTTTTCTGTACTGCTGGTTTAATTTAAGTGTGCCGCTATTTAAATTCCACGACGAGGTCTATCACAGAGTGGTTGGAGGAGGGGGGGGGGAGGGGGGGGGGTGGCCTGTCGTCGTCGCAAATGCGCCTTTTCAAGTCGATTTCAGCCGGTGGCCAATTATGCGAAATACAATCTGCCTCAGGCGAGCTGTTTGTGTTTCAATGTCGCCGCGCTGGCGGACGAATCAAATGCCAAATTAATTATCTGTGGAATAAGGCCCAGCGCACATTCATCAGAGCCAACAAGAAACGTCCGGCCGAAATATGTACATAACGTTCGTAGTCACGTTAGTGGACAATCGGGAGGGGGGGGGGGTATTTTTAAAACCTCTTCATATCTCATCTTTGTACGCCTAATCGCCAGCACCCATCTTGTATTAAAAATGCAACTAGTATCTTTTCATTTCAAGCAAAGCAAAACCTCTCTCCTTTTCACATCCCTTCCCCATCCTCTTACCCTTTAACCTCACAGTATTGAATTTTTTGTATTTTTCTGTATTTTGACGTGACAACGTCTTATAAATCGATGGAGCCTGCTGCACGCACGAAAAAACATGACTCATGCGGCGTTACCTCGCTCTGAGGCGTTCCATTTATTATATTTATTATTCAATATAAATGCTGCCATCTACCGGTTGCGACAAGAATTATTTACTAACCTCAGTCTAAAATAGTACGAATGAAAATCACTAGATTGATTTAAATTCTTGACATAATTTTATATGTATTCTTGATATACGGAATGTTATTACTGAACGGACAATTTTCTTGTGGGTACAACGAAGTGCAACAAAGTAAGCAACTGTTATTAAAAAAAAAAAAAAAGTATGAAAAGCTATCATTACGATGCGCTATCTAGCGGTCGGTAAAATGTCGCTGATATTGTTTATTTACGACGTATTACCTACCGCTTCTCAAACCGTTATTTAACAGTTTGAGATTTCAAACTTTCAAATTAAAAAAAACAATAAACTTTAAACAATAAACAATTATACAATTATACTGCTATACAATAATACATTTACATGTTGTAGTCAAATCGGTGAGTATAAAAGCATATATTTTTGGGTGTTTGTAATAAACAATATCAGAATCTTAAATGAAACTGCTTCAAATGCATTCATTCCATCAGTATTTTCTTATGACGTTGTCACGTTCAACTATCGTCAGTAAACCGACTTTACAGACAACCGATTTTTCTTGTATCGTTCGTTTTTTTCTTATATTGCCACTATGAAATTAATTATTTTTGTTCATTTTTACAAGCTTTTATTTACCTTGCATGTTATATATGTTTGTTTGGGTCAAAACTTGCAAGCTCATTTAGAACCACTTCCTCTTATCCTATGAAGTTGACATTGTACACGTTGGTTCAGTTCCGATGACAATGCATTTTTTGGTGAGCATGACCTGATTATATAACCAGGATCAGCTCCTGACGAGGCTACTCTTCCACGGCCAACAGCACAAATACACAATTTTGTATACGCATTCAAATATGATAGCCCGTTATTAATTTCACCATAACATGGTTTCTGCACCCAGGGTTGACTCCCGACGAGGGGACTCCTCAACTGTCGACAGCACAAGAAATTTTGTATACGCATTCAATTATGATAGCCCGTTCTAAGTTCCACGATGACATGGCTGCTGCACCCACGGTTGGCTTTAATAAAAGCGTATTTTTAAAAATGTGTCTTTATTATTTCTGTTGCCAGATTATTACTATTTATTTTAAAAAAATTTCATTGCGCTTATATGTTCCTGTTTTAGGTGGGAACATATAAATAGTTTATGTTTGTTTAATTATATACTGTTATGTATGTTTGCTTGTACCTACTGTATGTTTCTCGAATGAAATGATAAAAGAAAAATTATATGGTAGTACGCGGGCTGTCACCCACCCAAGTACCACTCCTAGCACTGCTTAATTTTGGAGATGGGAACCAATGCTCAATACGGCTATGGACGTTACTACTGATATGCAATGGGTCGAGTTTCACCAGTTCCTTTAAGGGTACCCGATTCCTAAATACAATTCCAATTCCCCGTTCGCAATTTACCCGACAGAAGCAGAGAAATAGATTAGAGGTAATAAACTCGGAGCAAATAAACAATCGAAAACAATACGTGATTCCCACACTAAGGGCGCAGAAACTTCAACCTTCTTTGGACGAAATAATCCAACCAGACGGGAAAGCATCAACAAATTAGGAATTTCAGTAGTTCTACATATTTTGAGCCTCTATGTTTTAAAATAAATAAGTCTATATATCTCTCAGTCCATCCGTTATGACGGCTGCTCCGATTTCGCTGGAATTGCGCTACTGCCAAACCGACCCGCATTTTAAATATTCAAATTATATGGTAGTCAAAAAGCATTTCTACGCCTGTCACTCATCCAACTCTTCTCTCAGCGTTATAATCCTTTAATGCTTCTTTGTTGGAGCCTGTCATATTTCTACGGTATCATCAAAATAATAATTAGAAAGATGGTGATCGATATTTTTCCAGCATCAAGAATTATTAGCAACAATAAATAGTACAGACGTAGTTACCATATAATTCACCGACTGGAATTGGGCCCATGGTAATACTATTATTACAGGGGTAAGCTGTGGATTCCAGACTGACGATCACCTGTATTTAGTACAGCTGTCAAGCCCGATGCTTACACATATCACCCATTCACTCCCTTTCTAAGCTATAGAACTTGAGATGTTGAAAGAGCGGTTTTAGATATTTTTTTCTAAAAAGGAGTCGATTATTTTCCTACAGAGACCAAGATTTTTAAAGAGGCGTATTATAGATTTGGCTGGTGAACCACGAGCACCAACTTCCAGCACGTCAAAGTGAATAGGGATGTCCCTCTGGATGACAGCATTTGCGAGTTCATGGCATTTATTTAGTTTGTACCTACTGGTGCTTTTTGTAATATTTGATTCCCATTGTATAGTTAATTTTACAAAAAAGACTATTTTCCAAAATAGGGAGCAAATAGTTCTATCTGGACAGAAGACTGTGCATAAGAGACTTTTAAGGAATTAAAACTGCTTAGAGACCGAATTGACCTACAGAGATTATCGAGAAAGGATTTAGAGTGGAATGTTTTTGCCTCTAACGCCATACTGCACAATCTGTATTGGGAGTTTGGAGCGCACTGTTAGACCTTTACAGGCACGAGGCACTGAGAGGCTAATTACCTCACGAATAACAGCAAAGACTTTGACCGTAGGTGTATCTTCCTTGATCTAATTGCAACTTGCAGCCAGCTAAAATACATGTAGCTGTGCAAGGGGCGTGCTATAAAGGGGACATGAACTATCAAAATAACAGATCTAACGAGCAAGGCTACTGGGGTCCAGAAGTATATGCTGGAAATTACATACATAAAAACTCAGGATATCTGATGTCCATTAATACAACATTATCATCCAGTGCATTGGAGGAAGAAAGCAAAAGTCTCCAACTGTTGTCCAGTCATCATGGCGTTGAAGGCCAACAGCATGAGCCATACTGCTGCTGTCATATTCTCCTCGCAAGAGTGACTTCTTCAGATCCACGTCGCTCATTGTTTAACTGCCATACCAGACCTTTCTGGCTGGGTCCAGAAAGAAACTTTTTCGTGGAAGCCTACATGGGCTAGAAAATCATTGAATTCAATACTATAATCACAACAAATGATTATTTTTCGTTAACAGTAAGACCAATTTGCTTATATTATAAAAAAAAAAAGCAAAAAAAAGTATTATTGCATCGGCCGGGAATCGAACCCGGGCCGCCCGCGTGGCAGGCGAGCATTCTACCACTGAACCACCGATGCATATTATATTTATTTTTTATTGATGTACCTAATAGTATATTTGTCTGATTTTACATTCAAATGGCCATTAAATAAACTAGATAAGACCGACGACCTCGATGTTGCATAAAAATAATTAGCGAAAGCGAGAGATGAATCAGAGTAATAAGAAAATACCTTATTAATTTATCTTTCTGTGTGGCTCAGGCCTTAGAGATGACAGCGGTTGATATCGGTTGCATTTGGTGAGAATTTGAAATTAAAGTATGATGACAAGTAACAAATATTTAAAATCTAGAATTCATTACTAGCCGATTGTTTTATGTCTAATCATAATTTTTTTTTGATATTTTATTTTAAATTTTCGTCATATTTCGTCTTTAACATCTCGTAGTATATTTTTTTGTCAAGACTTGGCCGGTCAATGATTTGGCCGTTAATTTTACCGTTTCTTAGATCCGACGAGTGACGTTGCGATCTTTTGTATTTGGGTATAGTCAGTAGTAATTCGTTAGTCAGAAGATTAATATAAAAGGAGTTTGAAAATAAGAATTATATTTAATACTAGCTGACCCGTGCCCACTTCGTTGGGCGGTAAAATTTTTTACTTGTGATGAAATTATGAGTGTGGTTCGGGTAGTACTGAGTGCTATGATTTATTTCCTGACTGCCAAAATAAGGGTTATATTTTTACTGCATATGTATGTATGTATTTGCATGCCAATTTGACTATATTACCGTTATTTGTGAGTGTCTTCTTGTGAGTGTCTTATTTGTGAGTGTCTTATCTCTTTAACCATTTATGCAGTAAAAAGGAAATTATATGCAGTAAAAGGGAAAAGTCTTTTGTTTATTGAGACGATAAACTTACTTATTTTTATATGAATTCATAATTGTTGATAATATGACCAATAAACATGACCTAACGATTTAAATAATTTTTTAAATATAAAAACTACTTTTTGTGATTTAAATACAAAATTTAGACATATGATTTCCCTTACTTTTTTGTAGGCATTACTAAGCTCTACAACTTTACTCTAGAACTCAATCATATATCTGTCATGGAGTAGCGTTCGTAAGAAACGTTTTCATTCGACTGTTTTTCTCCGAATTACTTTTTAAATCCAACGACCACGAAAAAGTCTTTTCATTTTTCGGATTAATATATAGCGATATGACACTCACAAATAACGTAAAAGAATTTTCAAAATCGGTTTAGTAGATCCAGAGATTACTTCCTACAACGTCACAAACTTTACCTTTTTATAATATTAGTATAGAAGTATAGATTACGACACGGTCGCGGTTCCATATCTATGTCGTATGATCTCTTTAACTATGTATTTATTCAGTAAAAGGTAAAAGTTTTTTGTTTTAAACACTTGAGACAATAAATTTACTTATTTTGATAAGAATTCATAATTGCTGATAATATGACCAATAAACATGACCTAACGATTTAAATTATTTTTTTAATATAAAAAAAATATATTAAAAAATCACCATAATATCGCGCACTCGGTTGGTTATCGTCATAACTATTCAAATATTTGTCCAAATTTGTCCAAATGATGTTCTGTAAAAGACAAAATTTATCTACTTTAGATACCAGATGTGATAAAAGTATTTATTTTGATATAAAAATCAATTTATTACTACCAAATGTGCGTTAGAAATAATTTTTATTTTTTTATTGTATTTATGGTTCACTATTTTGGCGATAATGGCTTACACATAAAATATAGATATATGCTGTCGCTGGATTTTTTGTAGGACTATTTAAGATAAACATTTCCATTGTATATTATATACGTGTAACTCCAACGGTTTTAGCGGCGCACGCCAGAATAGCTCGCAGATGGCAGATTTTTTTCCTACTTCTTCTTCTTCTCCTTCATCAGCGCGCATTCGCCCACCGTTAGACATACGCCTCTGTTGGTTGGTAGCCATTTATTGAACAGAAACGGAAAACTGTCAACACGACACAGTGTTGCCAGATAGTAACTTATACTTAAGGCGTAGGGTTGTACTATTTCAACACCCTCACTCATTTAAATATAAATTTAAGAACTTGATTATTTTACATAAATCTTTGATTAAATCTTAAAAACAAACGAATTGGTTTAACATTACATTGGTTTGATATTCCATTTAAATTTAATTTTAAAATGCACAACCCCATACTTGACGCACAAAATGCAGTCTTTTGTCCAGATACAGCCTTCGTTAGGATGTCGGCCACCATGTCCTCCGTGGGTATATACATTGTTTCTATCAGTCCATCATCGATCTTTTGAATGATGAAATGGTGTCTCACATCAATATGTTTGGATCTAGCTTTAAAACAGTCCATTTTAGCAAGAACTAAGGCACTTTGATTGTCACACTTGATCCTGACTGCTTTGGTCCTGATGTCTTGGTCCAGATCTTGGCCGAATTGTTTCAGCCACAATGCTTCTTGCACAGCCGCTGACAATGCCATGTACTCGGCTTCTGTGCTTGATAATGCCACCGTCTTCTGTCGTTTGCTGGTCCATGATATTGCACCACCACTTAGGCCGATGCAATTGGTTGCTTGTCCCATGTCCTTCATTTTGAATGATGAGCTAAGCGCCGTCTTGATCTTGTCACGAGTTGACTTGTGTTTCCAAAAGATAAGAATATCATCCACATAGATTGCAATGATGATCTCCATGTTGACTGTAAAATAGACACATGGGTCAGCCTTTGACTTGATTAGCCCGAATGAGCGCAGCATTCTGTCTAGCTTCCGGTTCCATTCATGACCACTTTGCTTCAGGCCATAGATTGCTTTCTTCAACTTGCAGACCCTCTCACTGCCATCATGGAATCCGACAGGTTGCTCAATGTAAATCTCCTCTTTGAGATCCCCTTGGAGGAACGCAGTCACCGCGTCCATTTGATCAATATTGAACTGTGATTTTACTGCGAGTGCCACCAGATAACGTATCGAGGCATATCTGACTACTGGTGAGTATGTTTCCACGTAGTCGATTCCGTATTTTTGTGAGCAGCCTTTTGCTACTAATCGTGCCTTGTACCGCGCGATTTCACCACTCACATCTCCTCTTTTTATTTTAAACACCCATTTGGTCTTTATAGGCTTCCTGCCTGATGGAAGGAGTTCGAGTGTCCAAGTTTCGTTCTCCTCCAACGATGCCAACTCTTCATCCATTGCCGCCTTCCATCTATTACCGTCTGTGCGCGATAACGCCTCCTCAACGGTGATCGGATCTCCATCGGCCTTGTTGCTTATAACAGAATATGTGACATCTTCAAATTTTCGCGGCTTCGTAACTCTCGTCGATCGTCTCAGTTCTTGCGATGGTATCAGGTTCTGTTCTTCTGGTACAGCATCTGGTTCCTCTTCTGAGTTGTCCGAACAACCGAGTGTTTCGTAGGCTTCTGACTTGATACCTTTTTCAGGCTGATATTCGTTTGGGATTATTTCCCTCACTGAACATTTATCGTCGCCTTCGGTTAAAGCTGGTGTAGAATTATCAAGCCTTTCAAGAAAAGCAACGTCTCGACTGATAGTAAATTTTCTTGTGTCGGGTTCGATGCACCGAAAACCTTTGGTGTCGCTGCTGTAACCAACAAAGAGCATCTTTTGAGATTTTCTATCCCACTTCAACCGTTTTTCTTTTGGAATGTGCACCATGACTTCGGTACCGAATAACTTGAGATCTCCGATGTTGACCCTTTTTCCTGTCCAGGCCTCTTCTGGTGTCGAAGTTTTTAGCACAGAATTTACCGAACGATTAGTCACATGGGCCGCCATGTTGACTGCCTCCGCCCAGTAGCTTTTATCAAGTTTGGCGTCAAATATAAGGCACTTGGCTTTTTCCACCAGGGTCCGGTTCATTCGTTCCGCCAGCCCATTTTGTTGCGGAGTGTATACATTAGACGTCTGATGTTGTATGCCGCACTGGCGAAGAAAAGACTTGAATCCCTCGCCGCAATATTCAGTTCCATTGTCGGTGCGAAGGGTCTTGATTTTTCTTTCTGTCTGGTTTTCAATAAGCTGCTTGAATGTCTTGAAAGTTTCAAAAACTTCCGATTTCCTTTTAGAGAAGTATACGAATACCTTTCTTGAATAGTCGCTAACGAAGGTAAGGAAATATCTGGCTCCTCCAATCGAAGTAGTTTCCATCGGTCCACATAAATCCGAATGAATGAGGAACAGGTTAGTATCCGCTCGTTGGTTCATGCTGTGCCCGAATGGCTGCCGCGCCTGCTTGCCATCGAAACAAATCTCGCAATCCCTCACTTGATCCTCGCCGCCTGCGAAGTCGATGCCGTCGACTACTCCGTCGCGCATTTTACACATGTCGCGGTAATTGAGATGAGCGAGTCGGCGATGCCACAATAACGCTTTGTTTCTTGCTGTGGTTGACATCATGCATCTTGGTGAATTGCGGAAGACATATACTCCATCGATGGCTTTTGCTTTCATTGTGCACGTTTTGTCTTTACTGATTACTGTGCAACCGCTATCACTGAATTTCACTATATTTTCGTCTCGTATTAATTGCGATACTGATAATAAATTCAGCGATAATTCTGGCACATGAAGTACGTTATTCAGCTCAAGCTGTTGTTCACCTACTTTCAACGCCATGTTGCCCATTTTGGAGACGAGTAACTTGTCTTTACTTGCCGTTAATATTTCATCAACCGACGTTTGTTTAAATTGGTTGAACCACTCGTCGTCTGATGTCGTATGTTGAGACGCTCCACTATCGATGTACCATTCGCACTTTGCCTGTTTCCGCTCCCTGGAGACGAACACTGCGCTGAAGGCGCTCCAATTTTCTTTGGTTTGAAGTTTTTCCTTGGACTTGTTCGCTTCTGCCTTATTATCTCTCTGCTTTACACGGCACTCTTTAATTATGTGTCCTCGCTTGTCACAATAATAACACTTTACGTCTTTTAGATTTGCCTTGTCTTTTGTCCCAGCAGGCTTGCCTCTTGCGCCAGATCCGTGTCCCTTGTTGGCATTTTTTGGTTTGAAGTTGGGCTTGTGTTTGCCAAAGAATGCACTTGCTGTTTCCTTTTGGTACGATCCGTCGAGAAGTTTGGATTTGACCATGGAAGAGTTCGTTTTGATCCCGCTTCCTTCGAAACCCAAAATCATCGAACGAAAATCATCCGGTAAACCGGCCAACATGATAGCTCCAACGAGTTCGTCGTCGATTTTGAAGCCCACATCGTTTAGTTTGTTCGCCGCACTCGTGACTTTTCCCACGTACTCAGTCATTGACTCGCAATTTTCGAGTCGCACACTTATTAAGTTCTGGATAAGACCAATCTTATGTGTAGTGCTTTTACCAGCGAACATTTCTTGAAGTGTCTTCCATATTTCAGCGGCACTGTCTTTGTCTTCTATATGCACGTATAGAGATTCTTCAACACTTAGCAATAGCCGTGCTTTTGCGTTCATCGCCTTTTCTTTATTGATTTCCGTTTTTTCATCCGGGGTTATATACTTCAGTAATCCATTAACTTCAAGCATCGCTCGTATCGCTATTGACCAGGTGCGATAGTTTTCTACACCCTTCAATTTCGTAATCGAAGACCATGAATCGTTTCCTGACATGGTTGCTCACTTGAATTTGTCCTTCGACTGGAATCTCGACTTCTGTACGATACAGAGGAGAACAAATAAAACGCGCGCGAATCTGTCCACAAGTAGTTTTACTTTTTATCGCGGCGACTGACGTTTGCGAAAATGCGTCGCATGCCCGTATGTGCGATGCACGCACACGAAGTTTTAGCGACACACGCTTTCAATCCGGCGACACACGCACGGGAAAATGTTTGGTATAATTGCCCAAATGTTTTTACGAGACACGCGTTAGCTCCGGCGGCAAACGCACGGGATTCTTATTCAGTGTACTGGGCCCATAACCTGTTGGTTGGTAGCCATTTATTGAACAGAAACGGAAAACTGTCAACACGACACAGTGTTGCCAGATAGTAACTTATACTTAAGGCGTAGGGTTGTACTATTTCAACAGCCTCTCCAATCACTCTCCATCCGGATCGGTTAGTTTGGTTTGGCAGCCTGATCGTACCCAGAGATTCTTAGCACCCCCTGCCCCGCTGTTACGGTAACCGCTGCCGTGGCTCGGGCTAGTGGGGCTGCTGGGGACTGGGGGCCATGGTAAGGTTGTACTGTTCATCATCATGATTGGAGGTATTTAGCCCGATGCCCGCCACGTCGGCCACACGTCTTGGCGAGCTCCACACTTTCAGGAAAATATTTCCATTTCCTAGGCTTGTGGCAACATGGTCGGGTTACTTAACCACCGAATTGCACTATATTTTCTAAATTTATTATTTAATTATTATTTATGGTTGAGAAATTTTTCAAAATATACCTATGTTGACGCTTAGAATTTAAATTTCGAATATCACTTTCTTAGATTTTTTCCTACTTACTTGACAGTTATCGTTATATTTTAGATAATTCACACTATATCTTTATAAATTATAGCCTATGTGTTATTCTGATGTGTAAGCTATATTATTGTAAAGTTTCATCAAAATCTATTCAGTAGTTTGTGCGTGAAAGAGTAACAAACATCCATACATTCTTACAAACTTTCGCATTTACATATAATATTATTAGTATGACTAATTCATATATTTTATACTAGCTGCGCCCAGCGGTTTCACCCGCGAGGTGATAGAAAATTGTGATAATGATGATAGAAAACCATATATCTTTATAAATTATAGCCTATGTGTTATTCTGATGTGTAAGCTATATTATTGTAAAGTTTCATCAAAATCCATTCAGTAGTTTTTGCGTGAAAGAGTAACAAACATTCATACATACATACAAACTTTCGCGTTTATAATATTAGTAGGATAGTAGGATAGAATTTAAATTTCGAATGTCAATTTCTTAGATTTTTTCCTACTTACTTGACAGTTATCGTTATATTTTAGATAATTCGAACTATATCTTTATAAATTACAGCCTATGTGTTATTCTGATGTGTAAGCTATATTATTGTAAAGTTTCATCAAAATCCATTCAGTAGTTTTGAGTGAAAGAGTAACAAACATCCATACATACATACAAACTTTCGCGTTTATAATATTAGTAGGATTTTTGCGAAAAGTGGTACAACAGAGAAGGCGTAAACTTCTGCGTTATGGACGGCTATTATACGGGGTGTTATTACTGCACGGGCATTTTTTTCAGTTGGTGAATCAATACAACGTGGTAAGCAACTTTTGATTTAAAAAAAATGGAAAAAATCAAAAAATATTTTTTGTTTTGTTTTTTTTTTGTTTTTTTAATATATTTTTTAAAATTTAAAATTTGAAGAAGTTGACTGTTAAATAAAGGTTTGAGAAGCGTTTGAGCGCGCTGCGCCATCTAGCGGTAGGTAAGAAGTCGTAAATAAACAATATCAGTGACATTTTTCCAACCGCTAGATATCGCATCGTGATCATAGCTTTTCATACTATTTAAAATAAAATATTAAAAAAAACTAATTAAAAAAAAAATAGCTTTTTTCCATTTTTTTAAATTAAAAGTTGCTTACTTCGTTGTACTGATTCACCCACAAAAAAATGCGTACGTAATAAAAAGATGCGTACGAAATGAGTACGTGATTTTTATATTTCTATTTATTAAATAAGCAGTCAACATACTATACTAGCCCAGGTAGCATATCTGTACCTTATTATAGCCTAGCTTACAAGCTTAAATTTTTGTTCGACATATATATTTGGTTGTATTCGCATTCTCGCTTGCTTGCTTGGTTGTTTGTTTTATTTTCAATAGTTTATTATGCGTAAACTATATAGTAGTTTTATAAGATATATGGACTTTTATATGGATGTTTTCCTTCATAAACATCTCTTTCCTCGTATGTGTATTTTGTTGCGGACTCTTTTACACGTAATTACGAATGGAAAATATCGTAAAACACTCTTTTACTAATGGAAAATATAACCTCAATAATATACATAAGGGGAGCACAGTAGGTCTTTATTTTATTGTATTTTAGTAAGGTATTTAATTGCTTCTTTTTAGTAGTTGTTTCGTACTTAGCCCTAACTTTATAGCGTGGCAACTCGTGGCAAGTCGACACAACCGAACGCGACCAAACGGGTGAATAGAGGACTGGTCGAACGCCGCCACACACGGCAACATATCATTCGATTGGAGCGGACGGTCGATATCGCCGCTGCCGTATTTCCTGATTTTGTAATTTGTATTTCGCTCGCGTGCGCTTCTATTGTATTAAAAACTTATAATAAATTGTGCAACCACTGGAACAATGTGTTTATCTGGAATCCTGCAATCCTCACCAGCGACATTTGGAGGTTGTTCGAGTAGACCGCACCTCAACACAGTAGTATTAATTAAATACATATAACTATACTACGAATGTAACTGATACAATTTAAGTTAATTTGTAATCTCGAGTAAAAATTATTCTTCATCCTCGTGGTAATGAATAAAGTTTATTCTAATTCTATTTCTTTACTGCACCCATATGGAAAACGTTTATTTAAATCCCAATAGAAATGTACATCACTTCATATTTACGAAAACTAAAATATAACGAAACTTTACGACACTTATCCTCCACACAAATGGTTCAAAAATAAATACAATTGAAGAATATTGCCCAAAATCAACAATATAGGAAAAAATATATAATTCTTATTGTTTAATAGTAATAACTTGAGTTTCATACCTGAAATGGACCAGGGTACTGTCATTCAAACAAATAGAGTTGTCAACTACAACGGGCGAACCCGTCACCTCAGGAAGTTTTAACGATTAGTCGTTCTATCCCCTGTGAGGTCAACGCAGAAGACTTGGACAAAAACAGTCCACCGTCAAGCTCCGCCATATGCCCGTAAGAGGCCGACGCCTTAACCGCGAGATAACTAGGTGGGTTACCCAGCGGGCTCACACTTAAGCCCTTACTACCAATTGTGACCAGATTACTCCGGTCTCTCGATTGGTTACGAGTTCGGTCCTCTCCCTTACGAAGCGATGAGACGGTGTGCACCGAATCTATCGCGGACCACGGCATCCTTTGCCCGGCTGTTCAATCAGGATCGGGTAGCCGATGGTCGATTCAAGAGCAGTCGCCGTAAGGTCCGCAGCCACCCCCGCTCTATAGGAAACAGACTCCCCCGACTGTTAGTCAGAGCGCCACGAGCACTGTCCCAGGTGCACTGACACCCAGGCTATTCAACAAGAAGTGAATTGTCACTCACTGGCACGGATAAGTATTTTTAAAGGTACTTTGAAGCGGAGCAGTTCCAGAGACGTCAGTCTGCGGCGACTGCTCAGCCCGAAGTGAAGGCGTATTTTTGGATATCTCCGGTGCATTCGACAACGCGTGGTGGTCAATGCTTATATGCAAGCTTCGCGCCCGCCTGTGCCCGAACAATTTGTTGAAAGTAGTGAGGAGCTACTTTTCAGACAGATCTGTCACTCTGAGGTACGGCCCGACCAACGTCACCAAAACCCCGACTATGAGCTATCCACAGGGGTCAGTGTTGGGTCCTAGCCTTTGGAACATTCTCTTTGATGATTTCCTCGGTCTACCTTACCCGGAGGGGTGCATCGTCAGCGCTTATGCAGACGACGCTCTCCTCCTGGTGGGCGGCAGGAGTCGCGCAGAGGTCGAGAGAAGGGTGGCTGACTCGCTGGACCTGATCCTCGGATGCGTTCAGCGAAACAGACTCATCTTCTCTCCGACGAAAACTCAGGCGCTTCTCCTGAAGGGAGATCTTAAGCGGAACCCTGTCATCAGGATGGACGGTCGCCCGGTATCCTTCCCGGCCACCGTTCGATACCTGGGGGTGACGCTTACGGCTTCCCTTTCCTTTCTTTCGCACGCAAAGATTACCGCCGAAAAATCCCGGGATCTATTCTTTGCGCTCCGCGGAGTGAGTCGGGCCGATTGGGGAATTCGTTTCCCGGCGGTCATGACTATCTATAAGGGCGTCTTCGTCCCGCGTGCGACTTATGCCGCACGCGCTTGGACGGAGTCTGCTGTTCCTGAGGCGACGCGTGTCGCGCTGCTACGCGGACAGCGCATCCCTCTCGTGGCCCTGACCGGGGCGTACAGAACGACGTCCACTCTTGCGTTACCCGTCATCGCTGGCGTTCTGCCGATTGACCTGGAGATTCTGGAGCGTGCAGCGTTGTCGCGGTACCGCCGGGGCGAGCCGGTAGTCCTTCATGGCCTATCGATCGACCCGGTGGCGCACCGAGCTGGGGAGTTTGCCCGCCTGATTCGGGTGGAGTCCTTGCGTGTCTGGCAGGCTAGATGGGACGCCGGGGGTACGGGCCGCCTCACCCATTGCTTTTTCCCGTCCGTCGGATGGCATGGCAAATTCGTTTCTGCGGTTCGACCACCATACCACGCAGCTGGTTGGGGGCCACGGAGATTTCAGAGCCAAACTATTTGACTTTGGACTTGCCGATGACCCACGGTGCGCCTGTGGGTATGGTCCCCAAACTGCGGAACACGTAATTTGGTCTTGCCCAATTCTAGCGGCTGCACGGGAGAAATTGATGGATGCAGTGGGCGCGTGCGTTGGGCGTTCTCCGATTTGGTACCCGGATTTGGTCAGTTGTAGGAGCTGCTTCCAGTCGTTTGGCGAGTTTGTGGAGCACTGGGTGGCTTCTTGGGAAAGCATGAGGCTTCGGGATACCCCCCAAGGGGTACCCTCTTCCTTGGTGGCGTGATTCGGCGGCTACTTCCAGCCCGAAGTGCCCGTCTTTGTGTCCGTCTCTTTACCGCCCCGAGGGGCGTTTCGTTCTTTGCAGGATCCAGGGATTCCTTTCCCCCTGTGGCTGCTCCGAGACCTGCCCACGGACAGTGCGCCTTCACCTTCATTGTTCTAGAGCGTCCTCTACTCCGCTTACGGGCTCCTAAATTTACGCTATTGTTAATTTTTTTCCTTTTATGAATACGGTAAATTTTGTAATATTTTTGTAAATTTTTATTTTTTGTAAATACCTTTTATTACGAATAAATGGGTTCTCGGGGCGGTACGGGGGGGGGGGGGGGGTTTACCCTATTTCACCCCCTGCGCGTTTTACCCTTCTGGTACGCCCAGGGTTGTCGTAGTACGACATCCAGGGCAGACAAGACGACCCTCGTCGTTATAACTGCCCGGTCGCTGGGCGGGGTTTGCTGCCCTCACCTATCGCCTTGAAACTCTTATGCTAGCAGTACACTCTCGCCGAGTATTGTCGCCGAGACATTTGCCGAGGCGCCGAGAGCCGAGGTGGGCAAAGTTCACTCTCGCCCAAAGTCCAATGTCTCGCCCAATGTCCCTCGAGGCGATACATTTGCCGAGAGGGCAGGTAACCAAGTGGGGCAAAGTACATTTTCGCCTCTCGGCTTGTCATTAATCTCGTCCGAGAGAGCAATTCATCAAGAAGTGGTTTACATTTTTGCTGAACTACTAGCACTTGCAGTAATGGAAGTTTTTATATTTTTATATTGCGGATGAGTAGGGTCCCATATACATGGTGTCGCTGCGGACGCGTTGAAGAAAACACACACTTTTGCTATCGAAAACATTAATTTAATTTCAAACACAATATCCATATGTATAATGCACAATGCGGAGTGACAGTACGCTCTAAATTACGGGCGAGGCCCTCTGTTAGTACATTTTACAACTATCGGACTTGTATGTTTAGACATCCCGCCCACCAAAGGACTTCGTTCTTTACCAAAGTCTAACTTATACGTTAAGACTACATCAATCGGTTAAATAAAAAAAAAACGTGATTAACGAAACACCGCCCACCATGACATATGGTCAAGATGACCGTCACTAACAAATAAACTTAACTAGTCTAGACAAAATATTTATCAAATTATCAACTAGGTTATAACAATATATAAAAACACTTGTAATAATTAAAGTAGAAATACGTGTCGGGCAAAGGACGCTGTGGTCCGCGATAGATTCGGTATACACCGCTTCACCGCTTCGTAAGGGAGAGGACCACGCAAGCGACCTCGAACTCGTAACCAATCGAGAGACCGGAGTAATCTGGTCACAATCGGAAGTAAGGGCGTGAGTGTCGGCCCGTCAGGTAACATTCCTGGCTATCCCGCGGTTAAGGCGTTGGCCTCTTACGGGCTTGTGACGTAGCTAGATGGTTGACTGTTTTTGTCCTCAAGTCTTCTATGCTCACTCCAGGGAGATAGAACGACTAATCGTTAAAACTTCCTGAGGTGACGGGCTCGCCCGCTGTAGTCGACAACCCAAGTTACCCTGGACAACAGCGGTTGTAACATCGATGAAACTTCGGGTGCTACAAACTTTAAAATGCGTTTTTATCCATTTTGTGTTATCTATCCGAATTAATACGAAAAACAGATTATCAGATGAATTTATGAAATCTGAGTTACAAAATTGCTGATTTGAGGGGCCGTAGCTGTCACTATTTTATTCAGTTTAATAAGATGAATTTTCCTCCGAAGACTTTTCTTGTCCTCTTTTGTGAAGAGGTAATGAATGTTTCCAAGCACCTGTGCATCCTGTCTCCCCAGCAACGCCCGGTTGCCGTCTGAGGTATACAAAGCCAAATCCTGCAAAAACGCAAAAAGCGAGATTCTCGGGAAAATATTGCCGTCGATCGTGATACTTTTCCTAAACGCGATATTACACGTGCTAAGAATGATGAAGCTAGAGTAAGCTCTCGGATCCTCTTATTGTAGGAAGTGCGTAATAATCCAAAGTGTTACACCCCTTGAATGTATTGTTGACGTTGACGTGGGTATTGGGGAGCGATTCGCTCCGACGCTAAAGCCTGTTTCGTGAAAACTTCATTGGGGGCCTAATAGGAATGATTTTAATAGTGTAGGGATTCATTGCTAGTTTTAGGGTCGGGTCAGAATTCGTTTAGGATTTATCCCCAGGTTATATAATGACAAAGAAGAGAAATGGAAACACCTAAAGAACATTCAACAGTTTATAAATGGAACATTAATATAAATAAATGGTTATTTGAATTAGGGAGGTCTAAATCCAAAAACTTATCTTGTATAGCGTACTAGCTGACCCGTGCCCACTTCGTTGGGCGGTAAAACTTTTTACCTGTGATGAAATTATGAGTGTGGTTCGGTTAGTAATGAGTGCTATGATTTATTCCCTGACTGCCAAAAGAAGTGTTATATTTTTACTGCATATGTATGTATGTATTTGCATGCCAATTTGACTATAATACCGTTATTTGTGAGTGTCTTATTTCTTTAACTATTTATGCAGTAAAAGGGAAATTATATGCAGTAAAAGGGAAAAGCCTTTTGTTTTAAACACTTCAGACGATAAATTTACTTATTTTGATAAGAATTCATAATTGTTGATAATATGACCAATAAACATGACCTAACGATTAATTTAAAAAAAATTATAAAATACTACTTTTAGTGACTTAAATATAAAAGTTAGGCATATGCTGTCACTGGCTTTTTTGTAGGCATTATCAAGCTCTACAACTTTTCTCTAGAACTTAATCACATATCTCTCATCGTTAAGGCAGCGTTAGTTAGAAACATTTTCGTTCGACCGTTTTTTCCGACTTACTTTGGAAATCCGACTACCACGAAAAAGTCTTTTCATTTTTCGGATTAATATATAGCCTATGACAATCCATTTAGGTTAAAGGTAATCTTTCCAACTAATAGGAAAGAGCTGACTGCTTCCTTTCATTGATATGAGGGCATGTCACGCTTTTAGTTTTAAGTTTTCAGCTGAATATTGATCGCAGCTTCTTTATATCGCACCTTTAGAAAATAAAAAAACGAAATTCGAAATTTTAAATTCTTCTATCTGTCAAGTAGCTCGTCTTGTCTTGTTATTTCCCTTGAAATAATAGGAAATTGAGTGAGTTTACGTATAAAGAAGGATTGTAGCTTAATTTTTGAGATAATTGGATGAAGGGTGATCGTTACTAGTTGTAAAATGGGCCCAACTTAAACCTACTCCTCTTTCCGCAAGTGAGAGGCATTCATCATTCTCGTTAACACCTAAAGCATTCCCGAATCCGATCAAGGGAATCCTTCGTCACGATGTAAGTGGCTTTTATAATTATTTACTTTATAATCATCTTATTGATCAATTCTAAAAAGTATATATATATATATATATATATATATATATATATATATATATATTTTTATATATATATATATATATATATATATATATATATATATATATATATATATATATATATATATATATAAATATATATATATATATATATATATATATATATATATATATATATATATATATATATATATATATATATATATATATATATATATATATATATATATATATATATATATATATATATATATATATATATATATATATATATATATATATATATATATATATATATATATAATGGTTGATTTTAAAGCTAATATCGTATACATATACATAAAGTATTATGCATATAATCATAATATATCGTAAGGTATTTGTTTTTTTTCGTAATATTTTTATAATCGTATTTATATAATTGTATTCTAATATAAATATGTTTATACCATAATATGGTATATTTATTATTTATTATAATCGAATTTTGGTATCTATGTACTTACCATATTATTACATAAATATGATTAGGTATATACATTGTAATATTTATACAGGTTATTATATTAACTTATATATTAAATTTTATTTAGGTTCATTTACTATTTAAAAAAAAAAATGGTAATCAATTTAGTTCTTTATAAATGAAATCTCTAATTTTAATTGTTTACTCTGACTCGCCTAGATACAGGACAGAGCAGACCTAGTTAGGTGGGCACTGACCATTTGCTAAATTTGCGTGTTAATTTTTTTCGAGTTACTTTATAATATTGGTAATTATGTGGCTATATGTATAAAAAAATATGAATTACTAAATAATAATAAATAATAATCTAACAGGCAAAAAGTTAGCCCACCCAAGACGTTCGTACAGAAGATGTATGTACAATGTACATGCTGCTCAGCGGATCCGTTTGGTTGTTTGCTTGTTCGTGTAATTTTAATTTTTTGATTATGCATAAACTAGCACACTTATAAGACACACGCAAATTTATATGGATAATTTCCTTTATAAACTTTTCATTCTTCGTATCTGTGTCTTTGTTTGCGGACTCTTTTACGCTCAATCACGAATTGAAAATATTGCAAAACGCTTACTTTCGCACTCTTAATAATAGGTAAAACCGCAATTGTATACGTAAGTATACAATTATTGAGGCTTACTTATAATTATAGGCTTAACCCTTTGTAGCCCAAGATCTTCAAACAAAAAATATTGTTGATAATGAGATAAAACACGTATTTCTCAGAAATTAAAAAATATTTATTATTAATAATTTATTTGACATTTAAGGGAATGTGACATTACTGTAACATCGAGTTGAACGTATAAAAAAACATTTATGTTGTATGGAAAAATTTTAAACAATTATTTTGTTTATTATAGCATAATGCTACACTGCATTTTTCGCAAATTATTTGTGAAACGCCAGTGCACTTGGGAATCTTGCAACGTTTCCTTTTTTAACCCAAATCGGCCAATGACCGACCTGGTCCTGCCTTACTGCCAATGGAGGAACATGTTGCGCAGGGCCCTTATGTTTTTTGGTTTGAATTTCGTCTTCTAAAGACCTTCGACTCTTGATGTTAGGCTTCAGGTCAAGCTCGCATAAGGTCTCGCCTATCTCAAGTCAAAATTCTGCTGAAGACATTTGTTTGCCGTTGAGATATTTTGCCTTCCTTACTCTTCAGTATAATAACCAAGAATTTGCCATAGACAGTTCCAGTAAATGTTAGAACATCCTAACTTGCCATCTTTTGCTTCGAAATTTTGAATGGATAAAATTATATTCTTACCTACAGGTTTCCACGAAAACCACACAATTGTATACACTTTTTATATTTTTTATCAGTCATTCAACACCTGCCTTAATTCTAATTTATCACTTTCATCAACGCGCAACATTTAAACTCACATAAGCCGCTCAGTTACGTTACTCGATACTCTGTGGTAGGGTACAGTAGTGCTAGACGGATTTAAATGAACTAAATGAATTTAGTGCCTTATTTAGGGGGATTTTAGGGGGATTAGTAGTTTGTTACAGAAATATCACATGAAGCTATAAAGGGTTAAGAGGTTGTAAATCAAGATCGCTTTATCCGATTTGGAAAATTCTATCGCCAATCGAAATTCTCGACAGCGGTCAAATTCAACTTTTTCAAGTTTTCGTCGGTCGGTCGTCGGTCGGCTGGTCGGTCGGAGGGTTCGCCGTTCGATCGGTCGGCCGGTCGGCCGGTCGGTCGGTCAGTCTACCGGTCAGTCGGTCTTCCTGTCGGCCGGTCAGCCGGCCGACCGGCCGGCGAAATCGGTGAGAATCAAAGTGCAGTCAACCAGTAGATATAAGAAAGAATTGTCGGGTGGCTTCTAAAGAGCAAGTTAGTTATGATTGACGATTGACGTATAACGACTAATTGATTTAGTCGCGATTACTTCAGTCGAGATTAACACGACTAAACTAGTCGTGATTAAATCAATCATGATTAATTAGTCGATTGAAAAATTTAATCGATTGACCCAGCACCGCTCGCTGTAAAACATAATTTACATAAAGTAATTACCTAAATTAATCATTCGTCAAATAGATACATTAAACTGAAAACACAAAAACTTAGTAATAAACATAAAATAATTTCTTTCCAAGATATATAATTAAGGAATAAAACAGTTGTCGGTATTACTTAAATTAAATTCTATTTAATTACTTATAATAAATATTTTTACTTAGCACTATCTGAATGTCACCCAGCGTGCTCGGGTTACGTTTAATATTTATTGCTTTTCTTAGAAATTAAGGCTTCTCGTGTGTCAGTGAAGGCTTTACCCGTTTTTTATTATTTTCCCGCCGTTAAACTGTTGTTCACTAAGGCCCTTAAAACATCCATAAAACCCTGAGGAAATTACATCCCCAGGTTTTTATAGTCGGAAATGAGTATTTTTACGGTTATCGTGTAAAAAATACCGAGTATTTTCTAGGTGGTTGTAAACATTTAGGAGGACATGAGAAGTCTATAATTTCGTTTAGTGTTTTTAATTATTTTCGGCGAGAACGTAAAGACAAATAGGTATTTCTATAGTATATTAGGGTATTTACATAAATATTATCGAAAAGAAAATATTTTATTTGAAGTGATTGAGTCAAAAATCATATATTGGGTCCGATTGCGTTTCTTCGTGAAGTAAAATAGGAATTTAGTTCAACCGAATTAGACAGAGCAATACGTTTGAACGGAATATGAAATGAGCTATGGTCGATTTTCCCACACCAAAATTACCTATCGAACTTATAGGCGCCCGAATAAGTTTGAACACATTTCGTGCGATGTTAGATTTAACTGATTTATCTTGGGTGGGTAGTTTTAATGCGGAAAAGTGACAACCGCTTATTTAACATTCCGCTCTGTCATACTGCTCTGTCTCGTTGACATATACTAACTTCCGATTTTAGAACAAGAGAAACGCAATCGAGCCAATCGCTACCGTTTTAATATAAAAATCACTCTTACTGTATTTTTTGTATGCATGTAATACATAGTATATATGTCAATATAAATTGCTGCTTTTCAATTTTTTTAAACATCAAATTCCGGAGAAAAAAGAAAATTAAGATGTTTTAACCATAGATGTAGTATAGGTACTACCGTTAGATTGGCAATAGAGTCAGTGAGGCGAGACTAAAATAAAAATACACTGGTGTGCGTGTAATGTGCGTGTGTGCGTGTGGGCGACAAAAATAGTGCTGTGCAATCACTGCCTAAACTGAGATTATCGATAAAAATTGGCTGGTATCTTGTTTCCCGATTTAACGTGTGTGTACAAGTGTCAATAAATAAGAAGAAATAATAATTCAGTATTCAGTATTCAATTTATTCATTCAGAATATACAATAAAAGCATGAATTATTAATTAAAGCTAATTATCGCATAATAGAATTCGTCAGTTTATATGTAGATATAAAACTATTAAAGCATAAATATTAATTCGACAATAGCGTTGACTCAAGTTGGCTTTACACGGCAGACAAATAAAATAAAATAAAAATACGTGTGGCACTCGGGGACTGCCGCGGTAAAGCTATTGCATAGCATTTTTAACAACTTATGCAATTATAATTATTTATTTATTTTATTTTTTCTGATATCAGATAACTGCGCTCTATCTGAAAACATTGAAATTATTCCGAATCATTTGCGGCTGCGGTAGCAAATGATTCGGAATAACGTCTTCCGATAGAGCGCCGCGCACGAATTTTTTATTCGATAAAGCAAAAAAACCGGATTATTCGAAAAAAATCGTAGAAAAAAGATAAATAATTAAATTATCTGATAAATTATAGATAAATGGTGCAGGTTTCATAATAATATGCCAGATAGTATTTGCGTAGTAGTCGTTTTTGTGTTCGGTTAGACCTAATTTCACAAATTATTACACTATGTAACATAAACAAAATCTAAAATATTCAAAGCTAAGAATATTAGGAAAAGGTTCTTGTTTAACATATATTTTTTTCGAATCGTAAACAGTACTCGTTTAGACGTAATTATCAGTTTAAAATCATTAATTTTCGTTAAGAAATTTCTTCATTCGGTCGCCGCGCTGGCCTAGGCCAGCGATAAAAGCTATGCAATAGCTTAAAAAATAGAGCTGAATCCATGTACATGAGTATACATATAAAATAGATAATTATTATAAGAATAATAATAGTCATCAAGCACTTTATATAAAAAATAATCACACAATAGGAAGTATCAAAACAAAATTGGAAAAAACAACGTATGTATATGATCAGGTATGTTACATTACATTTTATCACTTGAGACAATTTTATGACTTTTTCACATGCCCGTTTTTTTTGTGCCCTTACATTTTTCAGTTTTTTTTTGTTTAATGTCTAACCGTCTCCTGAGAATGTCAATTGTTTTCTTCAACTTTTTCTTCCTCGGGGTATTTTCCCAGACCAACAACGTTTGCTGTAGAGGTATTGGCAACCGGAGATATATCTCTGTAGACATATGATGACACTTTGCGTGTTGGTTTCAATTCAACCTGCAAAGAAATATTATTATTGTATGCATAAGTGGATTTGATTGCGGTCTCATCCTCATGGTATTTACATAAAATATACTCATTCGGGAATAGCGTAACTTTAAATCGGTTAAACAATTTTAAAAATCGGACGTATAACATCCGAGATTACCCTATACCAACAAACAAACTTTACCGCTTTATATTATTAGAAAGTGTAGGTGTATCTGTGTTACACAATATGATTAAAATGAAAGTATATCAGAATAATGAATTTTAATTAATGAATAAGGTTAACGCTGGTAGCGAATACACAGACTGTTGGACATGCATAAACATAATATGCATATCAATAAAAACACATTGACGTTGAGTTTCCTCAATTCCGTAGTAGTGGCGATCATATAACTAGTGCAGGTGTTACCATTGATCATTGAGCAGACCGTACAGATAATAAAATGAATAATTAGGAAATAACTTACGGGCATGAACAATGTGGGTATTGAACCAGACCGCAGCTTTACTCTTTGAGAGCCTCTATTGGCAAAACATTTTTGTTCAAAGTGTCTGCTGCATAAAGTTGAATGTTTATTTGGGCCCCAATTTCCCTATTTGTCATTTTTAGCCATTTCTGTCGAATATCATAATTTACAGGAAATCTGAAACATTTCAAAATTATATTGTAAGGATATTTATAAGAATGCTATTTGACTCCAGAACCCTAAAAACAGAAATTTGTTAAAATTTCTATCAAGCAGAGATCGGAATAAGTAGAGTATATTTACTTAAACTTTGTGGAATATAGACAAGAAACGTAAAGTTCGGTGCATTTTCGGTGCATTTTCGGGACAACATTTGAAGAATGTAAAGCACAAAAAAATAATTCGGTCCCTTGTTGTGTGTAGCACAATCTTTACAAATTACAAATAGAATATACTAAAATAGATTTATATTTTCGTAAGATATTGGCATGCCATTTGAAAACATAAAAAAATCTTTATTGTACCAATTCGTACGGAAATAAATGTAACCTATAAAATATTTTTGTTTAATCGAAATATGGATGCAAAAACTCGCATGAAATAAAAGATTTCAGCCTTGGTGATATCGCGATACTGACTATTCAGGGTAGGCTATTTTTTTGTAATTTTTTAATATTAATTTTTGACCGTGTAGGATTTTTAATATTCCCATTTTTTTATAAACCATCGTATATATCTCACTACCATTAACATTTTTACATTATATAGTATTTTTGCTGTCTACTTTACTTGTTACGATCTCTTCTAATAAGGCCGCATGTACGGCATGCCGTTGTCAGCCAAGTTACATATCGATATGTGGACATCGATATTAGCGCTGTCACTATACATTTGAGGTTAGAAATACTAGCAATTCACGTATTAAATATTACGTTAAATTCAATTCCTACGCATTCCGAGCATTAATATTACAAAATGCAATATTACTACCCATCCATTTCAGGATAATTTTCATGTATAGAGTTCCAAAATATTGCATTTAGATAACTAAATCTTTCAATCGTACTTACATGTGAAATCAATATTTCTGTGGATTTTCTTTCTTTGATGAGTTACATCCAGCTACTGCACAAGTAACCATAATTGATTACGTCTATAAAACACCAAATTACACCTTTAAACGCGAGATTTTGGAAAATTAAGCGGGATTTGTTTCGTTCACAACTGACGTTGGGCCGATACAGGCCGATAGCGTGTACGTGAGTGGTCTCGCCTGTCTATCGCGCTCTAACATACCGGTATCTATGTTCTTTCTCTTTCGCATTGCCAATCTAACGGTAGTATAATACATCTATGGTTTTAACAGCTTTTAATATAAAACATCTATATTAAAAGCCAAAATGTTCATAAAATTATTTTTATGTTTTAATACAAATCTAAAATTGTACTCAAATCTAACGACATATAGAGTACAATTAAATAATAATAATAAAACAATCATATAAAATAAAAACAAAAGTAGATTAAAAATTATGATAATTTGTCAAAAATAAATTTCAATAATGGTTATTCTTACGTATGTATATACAAATATTACCGTTTTTTTCGACGAATGACTGTCGTCAACCTGGCACTTGTGGATATTTATTTTAATGGCAATTTTGGACAGAAAATAATTAGTGGACGGTGGAGGGGTGCGGCAGTGGCGCTCCGGCGGGCGCGGTAGCATAAATGTGGGCTTAAAGTTTTATTTTTCTGTTCTATCTTACCTTCTAACTTATTAACTTCTATATAAGGAGATGTAAGGTTTTCACATTTCGCACCGCGTTTTTTGGAACCTAAACACCTAACTTACCATCAAAACCAAAGTACGACTATACCGAACGTTGGTTCTTCCCATTCTTCTTTATGGATCGGAAACGTGGACGTTATTACAATCAGACCTCAACAAGTTCGAAGTCTTATGAATGCGATGCTTGAGGCAGATTCTCGGTGTCTCACTCCGCGACCGAATTCGAAACGAGACCATTAGAGAAAGATGCTATCTACTAACAACGATCGAAGAAGAAGTACAAACACATCGATTACGATGGTTTGGCCACGTTTTCCTAATGAACGATAATCGCTTGCCAAGTAAACTTCTTTGGCGGGACCGTCCGACAGAATGAAGAATTCAGCGAACGGCACCGAAGAAAACCTGGCTAAATAACATCAAAGACGACCTTAAGAATCAACGATTATCGGCTAGGGATGCTCGAGATGTGGCATAAAATCGTCAAGAATGGAAGTGAATCGTGAATGGAGTACTAGATCCAGCGGCACCGACAGCAGCGTATTGACTGCGAGGGCGACCCCCTCCCCAATCGCCGGCTACGGAATAAATAATAATAATAATAATAAATACGTAACACGTCATTATCTCGTTTTGTAAGAGTTTCATACATATACATATGTATATGCGAGGAGCTCGCAGTTGGATGCCAGGAAGCAGATACGGGCTATCAATCCTACCATTTAAATTGACATGGAGAACGGCCATAGCGGCGACTGTCCCAGAAATTCGTATAAGGAAAAGCAGTCGATCATCGTATCTATCCTAACGTTGATGAGGATGACGTGTAATCCTCTTCGATAATCATTTCTCCATGAACTTGATCCTAAAAATGCGAATTCCAAACGGAAGTTTCGAATACCAATATATTCTGTGCATACGCATTATAGACTGCATGAATGGTGGACACACTTGTTAATGGTCTTCATATTCTGCACACTAGACATATCCGAGTGTTTGTAGTCTTTATCTGCAATTTTGAACGCATGCTCGTCATAAATTGGCCTATTATCCAGATGGGCCGCTCCGATAGATATATTTCTGAGCGTATTCATCAGATTAATTGAATAAAACATAAAATATTAGTTATGATGGTGAAAGTGTATTATTGTAATTTTGAAAATTATAAAATTTCAACACTTCTACTTAAATTCGTAGAAAATCCGAGTCGAAACTCGTAAATCGAATACTAGTGAGCATCTCACTAGCAAACAAGTGATGCTTCACAAACTCTTTATGAGAGTGAAAGAGTAAGCGTTGTCGGGAGTGAAAGAGCGCCTTTGCGTCAGCAGCCACCCGAGTCAAGGATGGCACCAGTACATCTACCACAGGCGGCGACTGAAAGTAATGAAAGCGCTTCTGCGCCAACGTCATACCTTCCCGATACCAATGATATTAAAACGATCTCTTGGCGAACGCTGTAGATATATTCACGTCATCTGTTCCTACACGCGATGCAAAGCCTCCTATTTCAGGGTCTGCAAACTCTTTAAATGGTCTTAAGCTTCTTTTTTCAGTCTCATCTTCAACGCTTCTTTATCAAAGCCGAAAATGTTGTGAAGGCCACGGTAGGTCCACTTTGCCATTTAAAAAGTTTTTTTTTTAACTGCCATGCCTCAATGTCAAGGTAGAAACGTACGTGGAGTTATTTCGTTGTAAACGTTAGTTGTGACTGCTTGGCTGAACAGATACTTCGGCGATTACGATTTTATACTTATCGTATGAAATCTCTTGAAATTCTTCACATTATAATAATAAAAATGTGTAGACTTCTTTATACTTTACGATATTGCGCTATCACCGTTTCGCAAGGACGTCGCTGAGCGACCGAGTAATAAATCTTCTGCGCCGCGCGCATTTAATTTGGCGGTGAGCCGTTCATGTGCATAGCCAAAGAAAAGTGTAGATGGGCGAAGAGAGAAAGCATAGATGTAGTTGCTGATCTGAGTTCGGGGAAAAGGGGTAAATTAGACTAAAGAGAGTAAAAACTAATTCTTTGGGGGTAACGAAAGCTACCATTCTGACCGCTCTAAAATCTACAATTGATGTCGTTGTTTCTTATATGAAACGATTTTTTAAAATATCTTGTTACATGTCAATGTTTTGTAGTATAAATCGTATTATAGTATGTAACCTATGGTTACTTGACACGTGGGGGGGGGGGGTGGCTTTATACTGTGTTAGCTAGATAAGTCAGATTCTCATTCAGATGTGTGATGTGAGATAGTTATGAAGTGGAAAAATGGTTTTGTGGTAAGAACAATCTTTGTCATTCTTCTTCAGGCGCCCTCTCCGCTGCGAAAGTTGACGACCAGTAAAGCTATGTGTATTTCGCGTAGTGATATTCGGAAAAAGATCGTGTACTCTTCCCCATACTGTTGACGTAAATTGGCAAGTCAGGAGACGTGGGACTTGCCTTGAATTAAAAGCTTCAATATATATATATATATATATATATATATATATATATATATATATATATATATATATATATATATATATATATATATATATATATATATATATATATATATATATATATATATATATATATATATATATATATATATATATATATATATATATATATATATATATATAATACACCATATTCTTCGTTCCGCATTAAGCATGAAAAATATTCGATTTTCAATTTTAAATGTTCATTAGCACTCGCTTCGTTTGATGTGTGAACGCCCATGGTTCCGCGCCATCTATACTAATATTATAAAGAAGTAATATTTGTAAGTTTGTAAGTTCGTAAGTATGTAGACGGTAACCTCCGAAACTACTCATCCAATTTCAAAAATTCTGTTGCTGATGGGAAACTCCAATAATATATGAGTGCTATAGGCTATATTTTATTGCGATAAATATTGGTTTTAAATACGAAAACATGATATCTGTAAATCAAGTCGGAAAATAATGAGCTGGTGAGTTGCTTTATCGGCGTGCGCTAACGAAACGGTTTGAAATATGTAAAAATAATATATGACAAAAATATCGGCCTCAGATATATATATATATATATATATATATATATATATATATATATATATATATATATATATATATATATATATATATATATATATATATATATATATATATAAATATATATATATATATATATATATATATATATATATATATATATATATATATATATATATATATATATATATATATATATATATATATATATATATATATATATATATATATATATATATATATATATAAATATATATATATATATATATATATATATATATATACACTAGCGGCCAAAATTATATGAACTTTCATTTATTTTACGATAACTTTGGTCTGGCTGAATCGATTAAAACGAAATTACGACAACTAAAACTGCGTATTATACGGACCAAGTGTGATGAGTCACCCATATGCTATGAGCAAGATGCGCAATTGTTTTTGCGCAAACTTTTTGTTTACAAGTTTGGGACAGTCATTTTCGGTTGCTCTCAGGTGATTAACGTGTTGTTGACGCATCCAAAAAATAAACTAAAATACATAGGAGCTTAGTACCATCATGGTTAAGACACCTGGCAGTCGCAATCTCACTGAGGTACAAATAAATAGTATTTGGCTTGGCCGCCGAAAAGGTCATTCACTGCATGATCTCGCAGAGCAATTTAATGTAGCCAAGTCTACCGTTTTCGGTGTCTTGCGTCGGTTTGGGCTTCGTGGTGGTGCAATAGTGAAGAAGAACACGGGACGACCCCGAAATACCTCGAAAGTTGTGGATCGCAATATAATTCGCGCTTCTCGGGAGAATCCTCGCCGGACCGCGGCCGAAATATCGACACTCGTCTGCAGCCTAGAGTGCCCTGCGTCCTCAATTCACACTGTTAGGCGACGCCTGCAGCAGGCTGGGCTTCATGGACGTCGTTCTGCCAAAAAGCCTTATATCAACAAGAAGAACCGAGCAGCGCGAATGAGGTGGGCGCAAGCGCATCTAAACTGGACCCGCGAGGACTGGTCTCAAGTACTCTGGTCCGACGAAAGTAAGTTTAATTTGTTTGGATCTGATGGTATAAAGTATGTAAGGCGTCCTGTGGGGAAAAGATATCACCCTGAGTACCAAACGCCCACCATGAAGCATGGCGGCGGCTCCATCATGGTGTGGGGTTGTTTCTCAGCCCATGGTATGGGTCCACTGCGCTGCATAGAAGGAAATATGAATAGCCACCAATATGTAGATATCTTGAAAAATACAATGCAACCATTTGCCCTTCAAAGCATCGGTCGATCCTTCGTTTTTCAGCAGGACAACGATCCAAAGCACCGGTCGAATCATGTGCGCGCCTGGATTGCACGCCGACGGATCACCGTGCTGGACTGGCCGAGCCAATCTCCGGACCTGAATGTAATCGAACATCTCTGGTACACCGTCAAGAGAAAGATAGCCGGCACGACAGCGAAGAATGCGACCGAAAAATTCAAACAACTGGCCGAGGCCTGGAGCCAGATTCCTTCCTCCGCCATCGACGCACTCATCGAATCCATGCCTCGTCGATGTCAAGCCGTGATCGACAGCAAGGGGTTTCCCACCAATTATTAAGACCAACTACTCTACCCTATCAAGCTTATTCTATTTCCCCTTATGATAAGTTAGCTATCTCTATTTGTAATAAAAGGACATTTTTTGTAATTTTTTGAAAAAAGGTTTTTTTTTTTGTAATGAATATAAAACTGTAAACATGACTAACATCACATGTAATCAGCCTGTTTCTATGGCCTGAATACTGGCTTAAAATATCAATTCCACAGCACATGTGGTTGAAAAGTTATACTTAAAAAAATGAAAGTTCATATAATTTTGGCCGCTAGTGTATATATATATATATATATATATATTTATATATATATATATATATATATATATATATATATATATATATATATATATATATATATATATATATATATATATATATATATATATATATATATATATATATATATATATATATATATATATATATATATAAATATATATATATATATATATATATATATATATATATATATATATATATATATATATATATATATATATATATATATATATATATATATATATATATATATATATATATATATATATATATATATATATATAAAAATATATATATATATATATATATATATATATATATATATATATATATATATATATATATATAAATATATATATATATATATATATATATATATATATATATATATATATATATATATATATATATATATACATATATATATATATATATATATATATATATATATATATATATATATATATATATATATATATATATATATATATATATATATATATATATATATATATATATATATATATATATATATATATATATATATATATATATATATATATATATATATATATATATATATATATATATATATATATATATATATATATATATATATATATATATATATATATATATATATATATATATATATATATATATATATATATATATATATATATATATATATATAGGATCATGTTTTTATTTAAAATAAAATATTTAAATTAAAATAAATATATATATCCTACTAATATTACAAACCTTATGAAATATATATATTTATATATATATATATATATATATATATATATATATATATATATATATATATATATATATATATATATATATATATATATATATATATATATATATATATATATATATATATATATATATATATATATATATATATATATATATATATATATATATATATATATATATATATATATATATATATATATATATATATATATATATATATCCTACTAATATTATAAACGCGAAAGTTTGTATGTATGTATGGATGTTTGTTACTCTTTCACGCAAAAACTACTGAATGGATTTTGATGAAACTTTACAATAATATAGCTTACACATCAGAATAACACATAGGCTATAATTTACAAGGATCTTTTATGTCTTAAAAAAAAGAAAAATAAGTAGGCAGTGTTTGTTGAAGACATTAGCAATAAAATAAGAATTCCTATGAAAATAAATAAATTTATTATGACGGGTGGTTAAAAAGAATAAAATTGGCCAATAACTATAAGTTTTTAAGTGGTATAGTTATAGGGATATCATGAAATTAGTAACGCGTGCAAGTACCCGAAATACCTAGCAGGCGGTGGCGGCGGCTGTTGGCCCAGAAAGGTCAGCGTTCAGCGGAAGGCGGTGCTGGTGGCGAGAAACAAGACGTGTACGTCTACGATATAGGTAGCATGCATATGAAGGGGGACGTCTTGCACTATATATCTAAAGGTAGCGTCTAAAAAAAATTAACACCACCGTACTTAAATTAACAAAACGATTAGAAACTTTACGCGAAGCAAAGCCGCGGGCAACAGCTAGTATATTATAAAAGTAATGGAAAGATATTACAATGGAGAATTTGAAAACGGAATCGTAGGCTAAACTAAATTTGTAGGCAGTTTATAAGGCTTACCGTGCTTGTTGAATTCTGCTATGGATCTCCAAGCTGTTGTCCCATTTTAGAAATGCCCATTTAACACTGTGCAATAAAAGGACCCGGGCTGAGTTGGCCACGAAGACCCAGTCTGTTCAGGGTCGGTCATACTCACGGGTCAACACCTATCCGACGGCCTCCACGCGTGAAGTGCGAGCCTGGGTAGGACTCTGGCCTTATGGTCAGTTTCCCTTAGGAATCAAACTTCTGGCGCTCCTGGATGGTCTGCGCACCGTGCGGCATAAGCCAATCGACTGCGCACTCTGACTAACAACTTGGGTTGTCGACTACAACGGGCGAGCCCGTCACCACAGGAAGTTTAAGGTCCGCAACCATCCCCGCTCTATAGGAAACAGTACAGCTTCCAGACTCTCCCGACTGTTAGTCAGAGTGCATAATCGATTGGCTTGCGCCGCACGGTGCGCAGACCGTCCGGAGCGCCAGAGGTTTGATTCCCAGGGGAAACTGACCAAGGCCAGAGTCCTACCCAGGTTCGCACCTCGTGCGTGGAGGCCGTCGGATAGGTGTTGACCCGTGAGTGTGACCGACCCTGAACAGAATAGGTCTTCGTGGCCAACCCAGCATTGGCCCATTAGCTCCCAACTCTGACTAACAACTTGCGGTGTCAACTACAACGGGCGAGCTCGTCACCACATGACGTTTTAACGATTTTCTCGTTCTGTCACCCTGCAGTGAACGTAGAAGACTTTGGACAGAATAAATCCAACGTCCAGCTACGTCACAACCCGCAAGAAGCCAACGCCTTACCGCGAGATAGCCAGTGTTACCTGGCGGGCCGACCCTCGCGCCCTAGTTTCCAATTGTGACCAGATTTCTCCGGTCTCTCGATTGGTTCCGAGTTCGAGGTCGCTTGCGCGGTCCTCTCCCTTACGAAGCGGTGAAACGGTGTGCACCGAATCTATCGCGGACCAAGGCGTCCTTTGCCCGACTCTGAACCGGGATCGGCTCTGACTCTGACTAACATATATTACGATGTCAACCACAACGGGCGAACCCGTCACCGCAGGACGTTTTAACGATTCATCGTTCTATCGACCGTGCAGTGAGCGTAGAAGACTTTGGACATAACAAATCCGACGTCTAGCTACACCACAACCCGTTAGAGACCAACGCCTTACCGCGAGTAGCCAGGTATGTTACCTGGCGGGCAGCACTCGCGCCCTAACTACCAATTGTGACCAGATTTCTCCGGTCTCTCGATTGGTTCCGAGTTCGAGGTCGCTTGCGCGGTCCTCTCCCTTACGAAGCGGTAAAACGGAGTGCACCGAATCTATCGCGGACCAAGGCGTCCTTTGCCCGACTCTGAACCGGGATCGGATGGCCAATGGTCATTTCAAGAGCAGTCGCCGTAAGGTAGACAACTACCCCCGCTCTATAGGAAACAATACAGTTCCCAGACTCCCCCCATTGTTAGTCGGAGTCGGCCTTTGGATGGGTGTTGACCCGTGGGTGTGACCGACCCTGAAAGAGAATGGGTCTTCGTGGCCAACTCAGCAAGGGCCCATTAGCTCACTCTGACTAACAGTTAAGAGTTTCAAGGCGATAGGTGAGGGCAGCAAACCCCGCCCACCGCCCGGGCAGTTATAACGACGAGGGTCGTCTTGTCTGCCCGGGATGTCGTGCTACGACAACCCTGCGCGTACCAGAAGGGTAGAACGCGCAGGGGGTGAAATAGGGTAAACCACCCCCCCCGTACCGCCCCGAGAACCCATTTATTTAAAATGACTAACAGTCGGGGGAGTCTGAAAGCAGTACTGTTTCCTATAGAGCGGGGGTGTTTGCGGACCTTACGGCGACTAATCTTGAAATGACCATCGGCCATCCGATCCTGGGTGAAGAGCCGGGCAAAGGATGCTGTGGTCCGCGATATATTCGGTAAACACCGTTTCACCGCTTCGCAAGGGAGAGGACCGCGCAAGCGACCGCAAACTCGTAACCAATCGAGATACCGGAGTAATCTGGTCACAATTGGAAGTAAGGGCGTGAGTGTCGGCCCGCCAGGTAACATTCCTGGCTATCTCGCGGTTAAGGCGTTGGCCTCTTAAGGGCTTGTGGCGTAGCTAGACGCTGGACTGTTTCGTCCCTAAGTCTTCTACGTTCACTTCCAGGGAGATAGAACGACCAATCGTTAAAACTTCCTGAGGTGACGGGTTCGCCCGCTGTAGTCGACAACCCAAGTTGTGCAATAAAAGGGGATCACACTTTTTTCATTCGAAAGTTGGGAAATGATAGAGAATAAAATATCCTAAAATATACCCTAATCTTTATACATTTATATTTGAGTAAATTAATGTAAAATAAATGAATTTTGGATGTCTTTTCATTCGATATTACAGACGTAGATAATATAGTCATCTATGTATTCAAAACTTCAAAATATCTTATCTCCTTAACGCCGTCGATCCATTACATATACTTTTTTAAGGATTACTTCCGTATATATATATATACAAACTGTTTATATAGGTCTCATATTTATATAATAGGTGGGACTCCTTTCATAAAAAGAATTTCTATCATCCTTTCTTTTCAAATAGCGGAATTATCTAGTAGTAGACGCGTTTTTTACATTACTGTCCAACAAAAAAAGGAGTGTAATGTGCTCAGGGTTCATATATGTATGTTTTCCTTTTCTTTATTCCACCATAACTTCTAAGCGTATTTACCGATTTAGAAGTGTGTGGTATTGGTAAAATCGTGATATCACCCCAAGTGTCATAGGGTACCTTTACTGTCCAAATATCAGTTGTCTAAATGTCAATAAATTAAAATAAATATTTTGTGTTTTATGTCAAATGAAAGCTGATTGAGTACATTCCGGGAATACACATGTTTCCATATGGATAAATACATAAACCACACATATTTCATTAATAAACCGTAATTAAAATAATTATAACTACAATAATTCACTTTCTGTAAAGGCAGTCGTGTAATTTATTATTTTTAATATATTTACTTGTTTGTTTGTACTGGTGCTACGTTTTTATGATGGTTACTTTCAGCCCCTTCATCATGTTGCTTCAACCGTGCTGAAACATATAATAAATCTTATTTCCGTGGGTATTAGTTAGAAATAATATCCTAATGCGGAATAATGTGTTATACTATATACTACTAGTTTTATTATTATACTTAGTTATCCTATAGAGTTATCTGAAAATACTCTGAGAACATAAATTTGTGCTAGGTATTTTTAATTGAGTATAAAATATATTTCGTAAGTTGGGTCTATCTTATTATTTTATTTGAAAAGTTGGGGAGTATTCCATGACAACGCGTCCCCGCACTCCCGCCGCTGACATCGCGACGTCTTTTTCACTCGCTTAGCGACTTCCATCCGCTGGACAGGGACGCAGCACTGCAGTCCTAGAGCTCACTGCATGCATCTCCGTTCCGCCCGAAGCGTCTACCACGCCGCTATTAGGCGTGCTAAGATGGACTCTTGGAGAAAGTGGGTCTCAGACGTTGGGAACGAAAACCCATTGGACATGCAGTCAATGCAGTGTCAAAGAAAGTGAGAACCCTTGGTTATACTTTCAAAGAGTTGAGGAGTGTTCTGGATCGCAGGACGCTAACCATAGTGTATTTTGCATTATGTGAAACCCTTATTAACTATGGTATAATTGGGTGGGGTGGGTGCTGCAAAACCCTCCTGACGCCACTTCTAACAGCGCAAAAATGTATTTTAAAAATCATGCATCGCAAACCATATCAATATTCTTCTAAGGAACTCTTTAAAGAAGCTCAGGTTTTGGATGCTAGGTTATTATTCATTAAAACTGCACTACGTTGGGTTTTCGTGGCCAAACAAAATAAATCTTTTATTATTACGCACACGAAACCCACTAGACAACTCCTGAGTGATAATTTAAATGTACCTAGGATGAAGACGACTTTCGGACAGCGACACTACTCTTTCATAGCTACAAGACTCTATAATAAATTAAGCAGTGACATTAAAACCAGCCCCAGTTGTCATGTGTTTAAAAGCAAAATAAATAAATGGCTGGTGCAAGAAGAGCGTTTATCTATCCATGCCATGATCGATGTAGTAGAATAATTTGAAGTTGACTTAACATATATTGTGTATATATGTATGTATGTGTGTATATGTATATTCTAATGTATTTAGTATTTCTATTTCCTATATAATATTGTAAACTTTATTATTATATTTATTTATTATTATTATATATATTTTAAAATTATTATTATTATTATTGTGTTTGGTTGGTTCAACGACCCTCGTTTTAAATGTAAAAATACAAATTGCTTGCCCTGGAACGGGTATATCCCAGTTGGGCAGCACTAGCCAGTGAATGAAAGAGGAAAGTTTTTGCCATTTGTTTTAATATTATATTTATTGTAAAATGGTTAATTTAATAATTCCAATAAATAAATAAATAAATAAATAAATAAAATGAGGATTGCGGTAGACAAGGGCGCCAAGAGGGGCGGAGAATACCTCTCCAGTATTGTTGAAGGTGTCTCCGCCCCCCTTGATACTAGAGGCACCTTGGAGACTCTCCTCAATTCCTTGTGCCCATCGGACCCAACTGTTAATGACGACCCCCATCATGCACAAATACGGCGGCTTGCCGCCTTACCTCGCGCGTCGTGAACTCATCCGAGGTGACTGCGAACGAGGTTGGCCGGGTAATCGGATTGCTGTCGCTTAAGAAGGCGCCTGGGATAGACAACCTTACGGCCGTGATCGTCAGACGGGTCTGGGAATTTGCCAGGTGGGAGGTGACTGTACTGATGCAGAAATTCATCAATGAGGGCCACTTTCCCACCTGCTGGAAGGCGGGTCTCCTGCGGGTGATTCCCAAGGGCAACGACAATCCCCGTTCGGATCCGAGGGCGTACAGGCCCATCACGCTCCTTCTCATTCTGGGCAAGGTGCTTGAAGCGCTTGTGCGTGATCGGCTGGAGGAGACGCTGTCTTCTCAGAACGAGCGGCAGTTTGGATTTACCCGGGGGAAGAGCACGGAGGATGCCATCCGTTTTGCTAAGGACTGGGTCCGTGACTACGAGGGCCCCTACGTTGTGGGAGTCTTTCTCGACATCTCCGGCGCTTTCGATAACGCGTGGTGGCCGATGATCCTGTGCAAGCTTCGAACCTGTCAATGCCTAAACAACCTCCTGAAAATTGTCAGGAGCTACTTCACCGATAGGTCGGTTATTCTGAGGTACGGCCCGACCAGCGTAAGGAAAACCCCCTCGACGGGGTGCTGCAAGGGTCGGTGCTCGGTCCCACCTTGTGGAACATCCTTTTCGATGATTTTCTAGGACTACCATACCCGGCGGGATGCGCCGTCAGTGCATACGCTGACGACGCTCTCCTACTGGTAGGAGGCAGGATCGTGCTGAGGTCGAGAGAAGGGTAGCTGCGTCGTTGGACCTCATCCTCGGGTAGGGCCAGCGTAACAGACTGACCTTCTCACTGGCTAAAACTGAAGTGCTTTTCCTGAAGGGGCGTCTCAAGCGTAACCCGGTCATCAGATTGTGCGGACGCCCGGTATCCTTTCCGGAGTCTGTCCGGTACCTGGGGATCGCGCTGACGGCGTCCTTTTCTTTCCTTACGCACGCGAAAATTGTAGCCGAGAAATCCCGGTCCCTCTTCTTTGCTCTCCGTAGAGCGAGCCGAGCCGGCTGGGGAATTCGTTTCCCGGCGGTAAGGACGATTTACAAAGGTGTTTTCGTACCACGTGTGACGTACGCTGCACGTGCGTGGACGGAGCACCACATCCCGGAGGCAATCCGAGTGGCTCTTCTGCGTGGGCAGCGCATCCCTCTCGTGGCTATGACCGGGGCGTACAGGACGACGTCCACTCTCGCGCTACCTGTCATTGCGGGCGTCCTGCCCATCGATTTGGAGGTTTTAGAGCGTGCAGCGTTGGCGCGGTATCGTTGGGGAGGACCAGTGGTCTTTCATGGCCTCTCGGTTGACCCGGCGGGGTATCGAGCTGGGGAGTTTGCCCGCCTGATTCGTGCGGAATCCCTTCGTGTTTGGCAGGAGAGGTGGGACGCTGGCGGCACGGGCCGCCTCACCCACTGCTTCTTTCCGTCGGTAGAGGCGAGAATAAAAAATGCGTATTTTCTGCGGTTTGATCACCATACCACCCAGCTGGTCGGGGGCCATGGGGAGTTCAAAGCCAAGCTGTCTGACTTTGGACTCTCCCGTGACCCCTGGTGCGTATGTGGGTGGACGACTTCAAACGGCAGAACACGTCATTTGGATATGCCCAAAGCTCTCGACCGCACGGGATGAATTGAGCGTGAGGTCGGCGCGTGCGCCAAGCGCCTACCGATATGGTATGCGGATCTGGTCGAGTGTGGGCGTTGTTTCGGCGCGTTCCGATTTTTCGTGGAGAAGTGGGTTTCCCTTTGGGAGGAGTTGAGGCTTCCGGGAACCCCAGTTTTGGGGTCCCCCTGACACCAGTGGCGTGATGCGGGGGCCACTTCCAGCCCGAAGTGCCCGTCTAAGTGCCGTCCCCCAAACCGCCCCCGCGGGCGCGTCCCCTGCCTGAGGACCTTGGTTAGGCCGTCCCACACGAGACCGCCCCGTGACCAATACGTCTACATACCCCCTCAATAGCCATTTAGTCCCCCTGACATCCTGTCTTCTTTTATCTTCAATTATTATTATTTGTGTTTCTTTAGAGTGTTTCTTTTATTATTATTTTTATTTCTATTTTTATTCTGTGTTTGCATGCATTTCAATGTTAAAATTTTTCAATTGTAAATTTCGCTTGTATGCAATTGTTCGCTTGTATGCTTGTTTTTTTTAAAAACTGAATAAATGGGTTCTCGGGGGTGGTACGGGGGGGGGGGGGGGGTGGCTACCTTTCTTTACCCCCCGCCCGTATACCCTTCTGGTACGCGCGGGATGTCGTTGCATGACATCCCGGGCAGATAAGACGACCACCGTCGTTATAACTGCCCGGGCTGTGGGTGGGTTCTCCACCCTCACCTGCCGCCTTGAAACCACTAAACTGCATCATCCTTGCATGCATCTTTGGGAGCTTTGGTAGCTTATGGGCCCTTGCTGAGTTGGCCACGAAGACCCATTTGTTCAGGGTTGGTCACACTCACGGGTCCTAAACTTACGGCGACTGCTCTTGAAACGACCATCGGCTATCCGATCCAGGGTGAACAACTGGGCAAAGGACGCCGTGGTCCGTGATAGATTCGGTTTACACCGTTTCACCGCTTCGTAAGGGAGAGGACCGCGCAAGCGACCTAGAACTCGTAACCATTCGAGAGACCGGAGTAATCTGGTCGCAATTGGAAGTAAGGGGGTGAGTGTAAGCCCGCTGGATAACATACCTGGTTATCTCGCGGATAAGGCGTTGGTCTCTTACGGGCATGTGGCGGAGCTTGACGGTAGACTGTTTTGTCCAAGTCTTCTGCGTTCACTTCACGGGAGATAAAACGACCAATCGTTAAAACTTCCTGAGGTGATGGGTTCGCCCGTTGTAGTTGACAGCTCTATTTGCATGCATCCTTATAGCCGTAACAGATGCTCGGATTTGGTACGGCGGACCGAATCCGCGGACCAAATCCGTTCTTGCAACAGACGACCGGACCGGATAGTTGCTGAAAATACTTCGCCAAGTATACACTGTCATCATGCGGCCGTCGTCCAGGCACGCAAGCATTTTATTGGTAGCGGCAACGCTACAGCCTCTACGAAAAACCCGGAAAAAGCAAAGAATGGGCAAAATTATATTTAAGCGAGCTCGACGAATTTTTTACATGACGTTGATCAGAATTTTAGGTGACGATTATTTTCATAATATATCCGAGATTGAACCGCGAAACATTCGAGGAATTATTAAACTTAGTTCGCTTAGTAAACTTAATCACAAAAAAAACGATACTGTTATCATAAACGCTGTTTCTGCCCAAGAGTTTGGAGCATCTCTGTTGCAATAAAGCTCTTGGGATGTATCCCACAAACATGGGAAATCTTTATACGATTGGAGAATTTCAATTATTTCGCGTTCGGTGATTATTTCATCCATAATAAAAAATGAGCGCACGCCCGGCTTTCGAGCGCGACTTTCCGGAGCTACTTTTCGAACGTGACTTCGAGGCGTTTCGAAAGCGACTATCTACTTTAATCTCCAAGGGAGGATGGTGAGGGTATATTTTAGTAAGTGGTTCGGAACGGCTAACCATTAAGTTTGGTTTATTTGACAACACGAGATCAAGTATTTGGCCACTAGTGTTTTGTATGCCGTTACATTGCTGGATATTGCATAATGGCATATGATCCAGTAGAGTTTCAGCATAGCTGCCAGAGAAGTTTGACTGGATAAGAGTGCACGTTTCGTTTGTTGTCCAAGTAAACGGTGAAGCGTTAAAATCACCTAATATTAGACATTGACTTCAAGGGTCACATTCCAGGCAAACTTTCTGGCAGCTTGAAGCAGCTGGAGTTAAAGCAGCTGGAGTTGAAGCAGCTGATATCTGTCATGCCGCAGCACGTGCCCCAGATATTCAATCTTGCGCTTTTTGACGGTGTGCAACGATTTTCGGGTCATACCAGCACGCTGAAGCACTTTTTCGTTGCTAACTTTATGGGCCCAGCTTATACGGAGCATTCGACGGTACCACCACATCTCAAAAGATTCTAGCCGCCGTCTGGTGTTTTCTTATATGGTCCACGCTTCGCTGCCGTACATAACCACTGGCCAGATGTAGCAATGCAGGATCCAAGTTCCAAGTCTTAGATTTATTTTCTGGCAACACTAGACTTTCTCATTTCATTGAATGATGCACGGGCGATTTCTACTTATGAGATACTGGATTGAAAAAATATTTTTGCAGACACTGTACCGAATGACCTCATCTGCTCTGACAGCAGAGCAGCACTAGACGCTCTGGCTAAAGCCACCACAGAATCTTCTGTGGTCTGGGACTGCATGCAGGAGCTCAAAAAATTGGGAAAATTCAACAAAATCACCCTAATATGGATACCGGGTCACCAAGGCATACCCGGCAACGAAGAGGCCGACAGACTGGCAAAACTGGGCACACTGGAATGCCCAGTGGAGCCAGTTGTAGGGGTCCCCTTCGCTACAGGTAAGAAAATCATCAGGGACTGCTTGAAGCAGGAACATCGGGCTTCCTGGAAACAGAGTCAGGGATGTCGCCAGACAAAAGCCATGATGGAGCAACCACTACAGAGGAAAACCAAGGACCTACTTGACATGAGCAAGAAGAACCTTAGAACCACTATCGGTCTCCTCACCGGACACACGACCCTTAGAGCTCATCTATTCAACCTTGGCTTGACTGAGAGCAAGGATTGCCGAATATGTGGCGAGGAACCTGAAGACAGCATACACATTGTTGGTCGCTGTCCAGGGCTCGCCGCCAAAAGACACAGTTTACTGGGACGAGCCTTTCTCGAACCCAGCGATCTGCCCAACTTGAAGGTCAGTGATCTACTTGGACTGGTAAGAAGTACCGAGCTACTAGCTGACCACTGACCTAACCACACAGTGGGTAGTTACAAAAGACCTCACAGATCTAGGTGACATCAAGGGCTGGAAACAAGCCCCCCACTCTATCTACTACTACTACTACTACTACCGAATGACTTGTTGTATGGGTGTATTTAATTGGGGCTGTTATCTGTTGCTCGCCAGACCGCTCCAACATTATTTGGTAGCAGTAGTTTTTGTTGTAAAACAAAAGGTAAAATTAATAATAATCATCCTAACTATAATTATTGTATTAAATTAGAATACAATTGTACATATTAGTTAAGAAAACAATAATTACATTTAATTGTAATAAAATAAATACTTTAATTATAATAAAATTGGAACTAGGATCTAATATAATTAAAAAAATAGGCAAACCGTAATGAATTGAAAATAAAAGTACAAAAATAAGACCGATAATATCATATTAATCGGAAACGAAGCAAAGTCATATCCATTCTAAATATCTATCCTTGTTAGGTACTTTTAGAGCGCCTCCCGACAGACTACTCGTTCTAAAATATAGTGAAACCAGATTTCTACATATTGTGTTATATAATTTTCCACATTGGAATAGCAGGTGAGGGATCTGAAATGAGCTCTCGGCCTACCAGCTCGTTTTCTCGCCAGCTTTATGAAGCCGTCATTTCATCGCCAATTTCTCCTTGAAGGCTCAACGAACAAATATTGCAGGGGAAAACTTGCCGCGCATCAATCATAGCTTCTCTTCCGATTTGTCGATTTTTTCGACACTTTTTCTAGTTCGGCGCAAATGAGAATATAAAACGGTTAATTTAAGACAATACCCTAAAGTAAAATTATATATTTTCTATCTACTTATAGGTACTTGGTTTAGGTAGTATTATGAAAATTTGCGGAGTAAATAATCAGTCGTGTGTAATAATCAGTCGCCGCGACTAAAAAGCATTATGATAAAGATTAATAATTAAAAAAAATAATGAAAAAAACGCTTTATTCGTTAGAAAAGGCGAGCTTATTGCCGGCAGGCAATATACCAGAGCTAACGTATACTATTGCTTGAACGTTGTTTGCGAGTAGATACCAACTTACCCTATAGAATTATAAATAGGATAGAAAACGAATTTACCGCGTGAAATTTGTAGGACCCGACGTTTCGGTGACGTTGCAGCCGCCGTTGTCTAGGGTAGACTGGCAGACGTTGTCTAGGGCAGACTCAGTCTACCCTAGACAACGGCGGCTGCAACGTCACCGAAACGTCGGGTCCTACAAATTTCACGCGGTAAATTCGTTTTCTATCCTATTTATAATGTCAAACAACCGCGATAGTCTTCGATTTTATATTACCCTATAGAAGTTTTTTTTAAACAACCTTTACTTGCCATTTGGGAGTTCCAGTGGCAATCTTCTGGCTCCATCTTCAAACCCTTGTCATCATGTATAAGGGAAGGAACTCAAGACAACAAACCAAACGAGCCCAAACTCGACTATCTTAGCACTTTCCATCGGGGAGTTCCAGTGGCAATCTCCCGGCTCCATCTTCATTCTGTGTAGGTATTTCATTACACATAATTATGTATACAACGCATGATAACAAAACATACTAGCCCAAATTCGTCTGTCCTACCATTTGCTATCAGGGAGTTAAAAATCCTACATCCCGGCGTCATCAAATAAGCTCGATGGTACCCTAATATTGCATTATCACCAAACTTCTATAAGTATGCCAAATTTCAGCTTAATCGGATGCAAGCAAGTGGTTGAAAATGGTTTGCGAAATTTGAACTTACATACGAACATTGCAAGTTAAAAAAAGCTTGTAAAAATACGAAAAAATAACATATAATAAAACTCTTTGTGGGCACAGAATGTGCTACACCAAAATAAACTAAAACCTATACGGACGCAAAGGTTTAACAACAAGGAGAATGGGAATGTAAAGGAAATTTTCGTGGAAGATCTCAAATGTTCTTTGAGTCTGTTTTAAAAACATGTTATATATGAGGTTCTCACATTTTTCGGAAAAGCATTCCAAAGATTGGCTTTATGCACGGTAAAAGAGAATGAAGAAAAAATCTGTGATGTGACCAGGGACAGAGAGTAACAGGTTATCTTCAGATCTCAAAGGCGTCTCTGAGCCTATAACGCAGTAAATCTGCCGGTGAGATAATTAAGAGCGACGCCCTACAAAATCCTGGAAAGCAGACAGAACGCTCTTTATTGTGAAAATGTCACAATGGGCGGGTTTATCGTCATATGACAATCTCTTACAACCAACCTTTATCCAACCAAATTTGAATAACATCCAAAGATAGAATAGTATATTATACTACCGGAATATTACCCGGTGTTGCCCGGGTGGCGTTCATGGCGGGTTCATGGCGATCGGTTTAACGGTATAGATGATAATTATAAATATGACACAAAACGAATTTACCGCGTGAGATTTGTAGCACCCGACGTTTCGGTGACGTTGCAGCCGCCGTTGTCCAGGGTAGACTGAAGAGCTGTCAATCCGTTGTTTTGCGGGTAGGCCGCATACCGCTGCGTAGGTTATAACGGTGGTGGGGGTCGGGCTCGGAGCGCGCGAATTTTGAAAATCCGTCTTGCACACAACACTCATTGTATCCTGCCACCGTCGCAGCTGCAACGTCACCGAAACGGCGGGTGCTACAAGTTTCATGCGGTAAATTCGTTTTGTATCTTTTTTATAATGTCAAACAACCGCCATAGTCTTCGATTTTACATAGAAGATAATGTTTTGCAGCGCCATCTAGTTGCGAGCTACAATAAAGTGCATACCGCAAAAATATTATCCGAGCTCTAATACCAAACCAATTTTTCATACAAAATACCATACCAATTTTCACTACGACCGGTTGAACGGTATAGAAGCTTCTTTGCTGCATAGCCATCTAGCGGCGAGTTACAATTAAGGGGACATCATGAAAACCTTCTTCATAAAAAAATACATACATGTGCTAACTTATGGCTCAGACACACAGATATACCAACATCCACTTTTTTACATATAGAATAGTTTTTTTTTACCGATATGAATAAGATCTCATAAATAATTGTTTATAAAATAAATATAATACCGTGTTTATGTAGAACTCCATTTGTATACCTAGTTAGATATGAACCTTACAAATCGCGCCCAGGGCTTGGCGGTCTGCGGCTGCGTCTGTTTATGTTTAAAAACACTCGTTTGAACGCCGCTTTAATGCCTAATTTAACACAACTACCTGCTAGCGGTCGGCATCGCTTCAAACATATACAATTTTGGAGAAGAATTCTGGTAGAACATGCGTATAACTAGGGTTCGTATCTCAAATGTATAGTTATGGGCGAAAAATCCGCCCGTGCGAATGGAAAATATTCAATTCCACTTTCTATCCATATCTCTGAAAGACGGATCTATGGGGTCAAATGCTCACCATGTGGGATGGACGGAAAAATAACTACTGCCCACATAGCGGCTCCTCAATCGCGTTACCTACCTCCGCTTCGCTTACAACTTCATATTTGTTATTGTATTGTTGGCATTTGCCATTCTCTTCGCTCGTTCTTGTTGTCGCTCATATAAACATTTAGCGCAGCTCACGTGCGTGTTTATATATTATATGATATAATGTAACTATTTTTGGTATTATTGCAGTATAGGAACCTCTTCTAGATTGTTGATTTTTTAACGTCACCAGACTATATTCACCACGCTGATTCCGAATCTGCAATAATATTTATTCGGTCTCAATAAATAAGCGATATATAGGCATTCAAAAAAGCGCCAAACCCATACATTTCGGTAGGTTGTTTTTTTTTATTTTAAATAATACATAAACACCTATTTGGCGGTAGGTTAGATTCGTTTTTTTTAAAACAACCTTAAAAACTAAGGTAAAAAAAAAATTTTTTTTTTTTTTGTATGTAAATTTGGTTTTGAAAATTTATGCGTCCGAAGCTTTTTTCTTTCACATTTAGCATTACAATGATCTAACCTAGTAGTATTACTTTATTTTTTCGATTTCTGAGAAAGGTTCCTATACTGCAATAATTCCCTATTTTTTAGTAAGTCTGACGTGTGCTGTGTTTAATTTGCAGACCATTGTACATTTCCGTAATGTACAGTTGTACGTTACAGTCAATTACACGCGGTAATTGGAGGTAGGTAATACGTTTTGGTCCTATTTTTATTATCGTATCATAAAAATTATTTCAATTTAAATTTAATTATAATTAAGACAATAATCATACTAATGATTATTTAATAACTCTTTTAAGAGGCCGCGTACGAAATCGATGTGGGCCGTGATACCTCTATAATCATTGGTATAATATAACTATAGGTAGGTAGGATTTTCGGAGCCAAAGAGATACGTCCACCCTTTGGAAGCGCTCGGCGGGGACTAGCTGACTTGAGGCGTGAATCGTATCAGGCGAGTATCATAACGCAAGAATTAGATTGTTTTAAAAGACGTTATTGCCAAGTTTAATTAATGTTTTGCATTTTTTTTTGAGGAAATGGATTGATATTGAACTAAAGTTTATTTCTGTTGTTTTTATTTTATGAACAAGAGTTCTAAAAGGCCAAAATCAAAAGTAGTAAAAAATGATTCACTTCTTATATAGAGGACTTTCACAGCAATACATTATAATTTTTTTTATACCGTTTAGATGTCAAAACGATTCGTAAATATGTTATATTCTAAACCTCTTACAGCAAAAATTCACAAACAGTCGCCGGTTTAAGGTCAATTAATCAAAATTCTATAATAATTTTCAAAAAAGTAGCTCACTCATTAGACTATAATATAAATGATCTTTTATGTTGTGCAATAAAACTTATAGAAATACAGTATTTTAACCTTAAATTCACGTCTGCAAAATTACGTAAATTCACGAAATGCGCAAAATTTCGTATACGGCCTCTACGGTGATTGAAAAAAAAACAGTCGATACGAAATATTTGCAGTGGTTATTCTGCTGAGCCTAACTAAGGATAACTTGTTCTAAGATTAGCAGCTCTTCAAAATTAAAACCCTGGTTACGGCGGTATCATATTAAAAATAACATTGTTATTTTTATATCTATAGTGTTAACCGCCAAGTATTGATAGCATTAATCGATTTGGCCGAATGGCAGCGATATTCAGTTACCATGAGTCACGATACTAGTATATACCTAAGGCTATTGAATGATTAAACATTGATTAATGTAGAGGATTTAAAAAAACAAAGGCATTTTTCCAAATTATTTTTTTCTATTGCGTGGTAATGCTAGAAACAGGCATATCTCATAAGGTAAAGACCTCAATTTATTTTTCTAATGGAAAGGAATAAAACATTGCTACCGTAGAGTGGGGTGAGATTGATTCGCGGGTTGAAATCGAGCAATCGGCCATATTTTTCCTTTTTTCATATTTCCCTCTACTGGCAGGTTGCGAATCTTGTATTGCAAACCAGCAATACTGAATAGTGTCCAGATGATCACATTCATTATCTCGGCACCAATGGCATTTATAGGTTAGTAGTTTCTCAAATTTTTTGTAATAATATACCCTGCACACTTCCATGATTTCCACGAAATCTGAAAAGTTATAGGATTTTTAAGTGTGCAAGTAATATTAAGGATTTCCTTAGAAATGTAATGAAAGGTTATAATGTTAATTTTAAACAGGTTACTTAGATTTTTGATTCGATTTGTTAAGGGGGAGAGATTGGTCACTCGATTTTTTTTCTTCACAGAAATAGAAAGATGCACTCACATTACTAATTTGGGCGTAATAGTTTAGCTCTGCATATAATGCAAGGATAGGGCGTTGATGATGGCGATGATGACGCGATAATCATGTCGTTGTAAAGAGTTCTCGGATCACTACTAGAACCTAGTGCGCGAGACCTAGGCAAAGGTTGCGCAATCAAACTTAAATACAGCCTGAAAGATACGAATGTAAGTAGGATTGTAAAAACACATGCTCCACAATTTTGTCTCGGTGAAGAAACTGACATCCTTGGAAAAAATCTTGACAAAAAATACGTGTGGCACTCGGGGACTGCCGCGGTAAAGCTATTGCATAACATTTTTAACAACTTAAGCAATTATATTTATATATTTATTTTATTTTTTCTGATTTCAGATAACTGCGCTCTATCGGAAAACGTTGAAATTATTCCGAATCATTTGCGGCTGCGACGTCTTCCGATAGAGCACCGCGCACGAATTTTTTATTCGATAAAGCAAAAAAAACGGATTATTCGAAAAAAATCGTAGATAAAAAGATAGATAATTAAATTATCTTTAAACTGGTGCAGGTTTCATATTAATACGCCAGATAGTATTTGCGTAGTAATCGTTTTTGTGTTCGGTTAGACCTAATTTCACAAATTAATTACACTATGTAATATAAACAAAATCTAAAATATTCAAAGCAAAGAACATTAGAAAAATGTTCTTGTTTAACATATATTTTTTTCGAATCGAAAGCAGTACTCGTTTAGACGTAATTATCAGTTTAAAATCATTATATTTCGTTAAGAAATTTCTTCATTCGGTCGCCGCGCTGGCCTAGGCCCGCGATAAAAGCTATGCAATAGCTTAAAAAGATTTTTATATTGTATTCGTAGGTATTCACCATTCCTACTTTCACAAAACAAAGCTATTATTATTGATACAGTCAACAAAGACAATTCTGATGAGGATACTAAATGCTACGATACACACTAATGTAATAATAACATCAATCCCATATAGACTTGACAACACGAGGGCAAACGAAGATATATATAAATGGAATATAAGGATGGCCGAGCAGATTGCTAAATTTACACATGCCAAGCTAGTATGGCTAACTGACTACTTGGATGAAAACTTGGAGATAATAAAATAGTCGCCGAAGTATGAATGAAAATTGAGGTTTCGTTTACTTTTAAAAATAATTAAAGATATCGTCTCATATTATATGATTCGTAAATATGCTCGAAATTATATGAAACGTCAGTCAGAGGAAATATCCCATTGAAAGAAATGCAAGAACCTTACGAAGTCTAAGGCCGAGCGAGAACGAAAGTACGGCAGCGTCGAAAAGAAAAAGAGAAAACAGCGCAAGGCGAGAACGTAGCTGGACCATCGGCCGTACAGCTGCCGGCGTCAGCTCAATGGTCTGCAGATCATATGCAGACGTCGTTGGTCAACGTCATTTTACGAAAAAACCACGGCACCCAGCCTGATTTGTGCCTATTTGGTTATTTGCTTTTTATTTAAAGTATTTGTACCCGGTGAAGTAGTGAATATATTAAGGACTTATTTTTGTTGTGAAAGTAATCTGGTCTGATAGTAAATCTGGTCTATTATTGAAGCTTATCAAGAATTTCCGAGTCTGGCAAGAATTATACGATAGGTAGGGTAGGTGGGCAGGAGGAACAATCGAATTGTACTTATTTTCCCAGTTATAAATCTTTTCTGTTTACTAGAGTCAATCCATAAATGCAAAAAAGCAATCTGGCTTATTTACAGTTGAACGATGCTGGTCTGGTGGGAATATGTCAACAATGACAAAAACTCATAAAATCGATGTGATTTACGGATACGTCGTCCTAATTTTTACGCGTTTGAAACTTATAACACAAATTCAATTCAATTCAATTCATTTATTTCAAAAATCTTTACAGATTGTCGAAACTAAAACTAGGTGTTAGGTACATTTAATATTATTTACAATTTAATTCCATCGTGATTTCATTTCCGTTCAGTTCTAAAGTTCACTTTGTAAATTATACACGTCATATACAGATATAAATTAATAACGATAGAGACAGAGTTCAATTTGTAGATAAAAAAAATAGATGGATGTCATGTTTGCTAGATTATATACGCATACTTGAACAAGTGGTATTTATAGTCTAGAAGATTATTATTGTAATTCATTATTATTAATTATTAAAATTCATATTTGTCATTAAAACGATTATTAAAGATTATTAAAATTAAAATATAATTAAAATTCATTTACGTCATATAATTCCTTATAAATTAGTAGCTTTCTGACTTCCGAATAGAAAACTAATATTTTCTTTTCCCTACATATTAGGTCTTTTAGGTTTTGTGGCAGTTTATTAAAAAAGGACATTCCCACGTAGTTAGGGTCTCTGCGTAAAATTTCTAGGTTCGGACGAGGTAATAGTAGATTGTTCCTCGACCTAGTCAAGTGATTATGTACTTCTACAGGTTTCTTAAATTTAGATATGTCTTTAGCTACATTTCTAATAGATATGTCTTTAGCTACATTTCTAAATTTAGATATGTCTTTAGTTTGATGCACTCAAATAAATATAGTGATGGTAGGGTGAGTATATTTTGATTCCTGAATGATCCACGACACGATTGAAAGTATGAAGTAAGAAAAATTGATATTATCACAGATTAAAGAAGAATTTTAAAGAAGTCTGGCTACTTTAAGAAGTCGCGAAATGCGTCTGGCGGGATCTAGAACCTAGGCCAGAGGTACCTAAACTATTTCGTCACGTAGACCACTTGCTGTTTTCCGTAGACCCCTGCCTAAAAATTATTTCATTTTCCTAAACCTTTAAATGTGATTTTGTCAGCTGGCACAGTACTGGTCACTTACATGTGGTTTTTGGTAAAGCGCACTGTTGTAAAAAAAATAAAATATGGTATGTACAATTTTTAGTTTTTCATTTCTAAGCGTCCGCGACTTTGAAGTATGAAGCAGTCGAGAAAGCCGCACATAACTGCAAATTTAGCACTATATCTCGCACGAATACCAATTGAAGTGCAATTTTTTCACATATCTCATTCGCACCTACTGTCACGCCCAGGAAATCTAGAGTTGCATTTCCTCGCGTGAAAACTCTGTGGAAACACATTTCGATTTTACTCGATACAAATCGATATCGAAATAGGTTAGGTTAGACCGATACGTCAAACGTCTTGACAGCTGACAGCTCTATTTTTCCTCTTTTGTTAAAGCCATGAGAACAAGCATTTTGCACCAAATTGCTGATCGCGTAAATGCCAATCCGAAATTGTCTTTGATAAGTACGTTCATATTTAAGGAAATAAAACAAATAAAATTATTATTAACGTAGAAAATTAACATTTAATACGCTGGTAAAACAGAAATTAATCTAGGAATTATTCCACATATTTCAATAAATTGATATTTTTATGAGACTCAAATCGTTTATGGTTTGACACTGACACGATACGTGGGGCCCGGCTAGCTCAGTCGGTAGAGCATGAGACTCTTAATCTCAGGGTCGTGGGTTCGGGCCCCACGTTGGGCGCCAAATGTCACGTTGCGGGTTTAATGACATAAATAATATTCGAGGGTATACTGATGAAACCCACTAAATGTAAAATTGACTGTTTTGAGAAAACTCAATTTAAAGGTTTGACTGTTGAAATAACATACTTAGGTGACTAGTATCCTATGTCAAAAAATATTATTTGTTCGTTCGTTTAATTAACTCTTAGATGATATACATACATTTAAGTATATCACATTTGAATCCTTATAAAAAAAATAAAAACTGCTAGAGGGCGTGATTTTAGATGGTTTTATCTGTACATATAATGAAAGTTTTCATATGTTGTTAATATTATAAACACTTCAAATGTGTTTATAAGGTTTTATTTGTATTGAAATAAGCATAATATCATTATCATTAACATTTACTTTCTTATCATTTTATTTTTAAAAAATTAACTAATGGTAGAAAATTACTAGGACTGCTACATACGTAATATAGGAGACAGTGGAAAATCAAGCATATATTTAAAAAAATGTTTATTGAAAATTAAATTAAACTAGGTACAAATTTTATCAAAAAATAGTATTCTAATGTCTATCTAAACGAAGTGAACTGTAGTATTGGTAACAGTTTAGGATATTAATCTTCTATTTCATCTTCACATTCATCTATGTGTGGTTGTGGAAGGCGATCCCCCACGTTAGAATCTGTACGGAGGCTGCCGTACCATCCATGAAGTTCTTCTGGGATAACTCCTTTTTGGCATAGCTTTATCAGATCGTTTTTCTTAGCCTGGCTTATGGGCAGTGTTTCTGTGTAAAGACATTTTAAGTCACTAGGAAGTATGTGTGAAACATCAACTCGTCGTTGCACTGCCGAAGAGTTGTGTGTTGACCTTGTGTTTCTGGAAGACCCAGCTCTCGGAGAGAAATTATCGGAGATGTCGATATACCTGAATGTGTCCGACATGTCATAATTGAAAAATATTTAGTAAGTTTCTCCTTTCATATACCTCATTCTTTTAATTTTCAACCATTTTACTTTAATGCCTTGGTCATCTTTTGTTCGGTTTAGTATGATTTCATCAGCGAGTGTCTTTAACTTTATACGGCTCGATAGTTACAATTTTCTGGTTCACTTTGCATTTTTTTTAACTTCTAGCACGTTTAAAAATTGACAACCAGTCATACATGGTATAGACTGTAGCGTTTTTTTAGTCGATTCTATGCTACTGTGCATAGAATCGACCTCCATGTATGAATGACCAGATTCAAGGAACTTTTGTTCTATTATGTTTAGATGGTCTATGGGCTGGACCGCCCAAAGCAACATTGCAGCAATGAATTGGTTGCGATTCTGGCCCCCGCATGTATCCGAGAACAAACTCACCTCACTGATGTGTTCTGACAGGCAATGCGCTAGGTAATAGTAGAGTATGGAGCCAATTTCGCAACTACCCCGCTTACTATTTATTTCTGACCATGAAAAACAGTAAGCATTATTGGAGGTCGGTGCTTCATAGATGGTAAGATTGTATACACACAATTTACGAACGTAGTATTACAGACCAACTTTTCCAGATGGAATTTGCAATACTGCTTGCAAATCAAAAGTAATTGACATGAAATTATTTTCCTTGTTTGCCCTTTCTTTATCATTCCTTTTCTCTTTATTGCATTGTTCTTTTCGTGCAATATGCTCTTGGTAGTTTTGTTCCAAATTAGACTTTTCTTTAGATTTTTCATAGGCATGCAATCTCCCCGATATTCAACTTTTGCCTACCCGTCCTCGGAACCTTTTCCCAGAAGTTGAACTCGAGAAATATGCCCTCAACCTGAGGCTCTTGCTCTTTCTAATATTATATTCAGTAAATTAAATCTAAAGAATAATCTAAATTGTCTAGGCGCTTTATCGCCCAATATATCTGTCGGTCGGTCGACGAGTTTGAAATAAAGATACATTTTACAATTTCATTTCTTTTATTACATTATATTATTTATGTCATTAAACCCGCAACGTGACACTACCCTCGTTGTTTATGTACGCTGGCCTCTTCCAACGACTACTGATGCAATTTGAGTTGAGTAGTGATTTCTTTCCACGACACGAAACATTCTCGTTTGTTTATTGCGATTAATATAACTTTGAAATACTTTGCTGTACATACAACCTGTCTTAGGTATAATAAGACATTTACTGATCAACTAAATGTTTATGATGGACCTTCCTAAATAGGATCCGCTTACGTAAACCCCCATTTACATCTTATACCCACCCATTTTTTTCTCTTTGACATGGACCCCCTGAAATTCAAAATCGACCCCTGGAGGTCTATATAGACCACTTTGGGAATCACTGACCTAGACAAACATACAAACTAATTGATCTCATTTTTACTGTCCTTAATATTTTCTACATTATAATTGAATCTATATTTCCACGAAAAAAAACACATCTGGCTGATATTCATAATAACTAAAGCCCCGTCAGACTCTATTGAAGTGTGTGGCGGTGCGTACTGTTTTATGCGAGCAACTCAATGCGCGTCAGTCTCGTATAATTCGCGTCACTTTACATGCATTAAACGAGTCTGGCATGGCTTTGGCGATCGCACATCACATGCAGATGTTATCCTAAGCTATCGTTATAATGTTAAGTATTTCACGTCCAATTTTCAGGTCTGTAAAAAAAAGAGCCACCATTTTGTTCGGTTTTCAGTTGCCAGACACGTTTGCCTTACCTGTAGATCAGCCAGATATTTTTTTCTAATCAGTGTTTCATTCAACTTAACAACTAGAGTTGTCAACTACAGCGGGCGAGCCCGTCACCTCAGGAAGTGTTAACGATTAGTCGTTCTGTCTCCCTGAAGTGAGCGCATAACAGTAAAAAAAAGTAAAAGGTATTTATTTCCAATACAACCATACAATTGTGTAGGAATGACAGTAATTAATCTTAAATTAGTTACTCAATTTAGACAAGAGATGATATACAATATATAGTTTTAAACTTACCAATTTACAAAAACATAGACTATATGATAACAGTTTACAACAAAACAATTAACGGTAAATAATATGTATTAGATTAAATGGGTAGATACGATGCTATGTATTTTCAAAATATTTTAAGAAGTCGTTATGGGCATACATGTTGATTTTAAGCAGATAGACTCGGATGGATCTCTTGAAAATATCGATGTTTTTAATTTCTTTTAATCTTTCGGGCAATTTATTGAAAAGTTTGAGGCCTAAGTATCGACTAGTCGCCTGGAACTTGGCAGTACGTGCTACGAACGGTTGGAGATACAGGGTTTTATTCCTGGTGTCATGCCGATGTACTTCCTCGTGGGATATGGCCGAGCTCTTATTGCAATAGAATTCGCAAAGAGCTTCTTGAGCAAAAATCGCATATACGGTCAATATCCCTAGTTTTTGGAAGTGTTCACGACATGACTGCCGTGGACCAATACCTACTATCATAAGACTTGGACATAAACAGTCCACCATCAAGCTCCGCCACAAGCCCATAAGAGGCCAACGCCTTAACCGCGCGATAGCCAAGAGTGCTACCCAGCGGGCTTACACTTACGCCCTTACTTCCAATTGCGACCAGATTACTCCAGTCTCTCGATTGGTTACGAGTCCGAGGTCGCTTGCGCGGTCCTTTCCCTTACGAAGCGGTGAAACGGTGTATACCGAATCTATGGACCACGGCATCCTTAGCCCCGCTGTTCACCCAGGATCGGGTAGCCGATGGTCGTTTCAAGAGCAGTCTCCGTAAGGTCCGCATCCACCCCCGCTCTATAGGAAATAGTATTGCTTCCAGACTCCCCTGACTGTTGTCAGAGTGTGCAATCGATTGGCTTATGCCGCACGGAGCGCAGACCGTCCAGGAGCGCCAGAAGGTTGATTCCTAGGGGAAACTAACCCTAGGGCCAGAGTCCTACCCAGGCTCGCACTTCATGCGTGAAGGCCGTCGGATGGGTGACCGTGAGTGTGACCAACCCTGAACAGAATGGGTCTTCGTGGCCAACTCAGCAAGGGCCCAATTCAACTTGACAGTATAACGATTTTAATTAGTGATATAAAAGTGTAGTACATTTGTATTTTCAAAAGCATTTTCTAGCTCTACGCACCGGAAAACCCCCCTACGAAATATATGTCCGCAATTTAGAATTAGTCATTGAATAATACTATCGAAGCCGTTCGGTGAGTGTAAAAATCAATACCGAAAAAAATCATTAGCTCCCCGACTATTAGTATCCATCGTTTATATAATGACTCTTAAATTTCGACCCCAGACACAGCTTTTTTTGCCTTATTGAGCGTTTTCACTTGGAAAAACCACGGCACGCAACCTGATTTGCGTCTATTTTGTTTATTTGCTTTTATAATAGATAATGTAATCCAGCGTTTAAACAGTTTGAGTTTTTGGTTACTGGCATCGGTGAAGTGGGTATATCGGTATGAGCAAAAAGCATTTTTTAAATAAAAGTGGAAAAAACTTTTTTTTTTTTTTTTAAATTTGACTTTAAAAAAAATGCGTTGAGCACGATGCGTCATCTAGCGGTAGGTACAATATTGCTAATATTGGTTATTAGCGATATTTTATCTGCCGCAAGATGGTGCAGCGGCTCAACTTTTCTCAAACTTTTTTTCAAAGATCATCAATTTAAACCAAAAAAAAAATGCTTTTCAAAAAAAATATAAAAAATTGCTTACTCTCTCATACTGATTACACTTTAATAATGCCGATAATTTATTGACTCCAAAACTTCGAATCCAGACACAGCTACTTCGCCTTAATGGCAGTTTCTACTCGAATGGTTGGCAAGAGGTGCAAATATTCCAGGCAAATAGAATTGTGGTTCTGTGTTGATCTCTGAGTGCGATGTAAACAACTCTGCCTCCTAAGGAAAAGGCCCGAGATATCAACAACGCATGGCCCAGGGCACATATCGCGCCTAGCGACTGAGGCCAACCTTTTGGGGTAATTTTGGGCTGAAATGTGTGTACCTAAGAGATAGTTATACCCAAAGGAAAACTAATCTGGGGAAATGTAACATAGAAATAATTGCTGAATAGTTATATTCTATCGGTCTGTTATCTGGAGTGTGGGGTACTATAGTGGAAATTGGTTAGTGACTGTCAATACACCATCGACCGCATCTTCGTACCTTTTATTTTATTTTAGGTTGTACTCAAACAAATTATTGACAATACATACGTTGTTATGACATTAGATGCCTACACGACTACAACAAAATGCTTTGTAAATAAGTACACAATTAATTTTACACATTACATTTTATATCATTTTACATTTTATATCAATGGCATAGATTTGCACAGAGGCATTACGCGTTTCTGGCACCGCGTCTTTATGATTCCTTCTGATCTTCCTTGGGGAAGGCTAAAGTGCAGAGTTCAATTAGCAGATTGACTGAAGAAATATATTTTCAATTGGCTCATGACGAAAAGTAGAAGCCAGTGCGAAGAAATGGTGACTTACATCCTGACTTAAGCTATATTTGACATATCTGTCACCTAAAACTTGACAAGAAATATGTTTCGACTGATTATGTTTAAAATAAATTGATAATATTATATTAATTAATTAGATTTGCAATTTTATCTGTGCATAGTAAGAAACCTTTTTAGGCTACTCAATTTATTGGTCAATTTAGTTATTTATTTATCTATATATGTATTTATTTTACTTATTTATAAACTTAAATATTTTCATTTTCTTTATTTAATATTAGTTCTTCATTAATATACACATTTATATATTATATTAACCCTAACTTTTTTAAGAATGAATGAGCGATCGGAATGAATGAATAAAAAAAAAAAAAAAAAGCGAAGTCACTATGTCTTAAATACTATCACCCCAGAACAGATATACAATCTAGTAGGGTGATAAAATCCACACAAATATAATATTATCTCCTTCGCAATAAAAAAGAAATGTATAAATACTATTATTTATACTTTTGTTATTTTTTTTTGCCAAAATCAATTGTATTGTATTTGTATTGTATTGGATAAAATAAAATATTTTTTTTGTAATTCTACTTATCGCTGACGATATGAAAATTTACGCACCTGTTAATTCCCTTGACGATTGTCAATTGGTCTAGTATGATATAGATAAACTATCTTTTTATAGGGCCTCGAATCGCTTACTCCTAAATGCTTATTCCAAACTCACTTTTTAAATGTCAATCTCTGAAGACGAGACGTACTATTATAGAATTTCTCCTCATTAATTCACTCTTTACCCACAAGCTCGACTGCCCTGATCTGCTTAGTTGTTTCCCGCTGAACGTTTCGTCGACCCAAAGAACTCGTCGTTATGATGAGTTCCGCCCCCCGCATTGTTCAACCAATAAAGGCACTTTTCTTGCCGGTGCCCCATATAATGCGCTTATACGTACAAATTGTAAATTGCTTTGATGGTATGCTCCTAAGTAAAACACAATTCAAGCAACTCGCATCTTCTTAAATTACAGATTAAAAATGAAACAGAAATTAAAATATTTAAGATGTTAGAAGTGTATATAATAATGTAGGTATATAATAATAATAAGTAGAAAACCTTATTAGATTAACTTCAAATAACTGTAAACAATTAATCTATTGGTTTTTAAAATAAATAAAAAAAAAATTCGAAATGTTCTGTCGTTAGTTTTACTTGGAAAACTAATATTTTAACATTTAATTATACTATCAACGGTTTCTCAATAATCCAGAAAAATGCAATCCAGGATCTAGGTGTTCTTTTAGATAGTAAGTTATTATTTAACTCCTGCATAGATAACATCACAAAAAAAGCATATAGTATGCTAGGATTCGTACCTACTTCGAACTTCAAAACAGTTCTCAGTTAAACATTCTGTGTACTACACATTCGTCCGCAGTCACCTCGAATACGCTTCTCAAATATGGTCTCCTAGCTATAATTTTCACATAAAGAGAATTGAACTTATTCACGAAATATGTTCTTGAAACATTTGAATTATCATTCTTCTTTTTGTCCTTTCGCAATTACAACGAAGCAGCTTCCTTTCATAAGCTTCAATTATTACAATCAAGAAGAAAACGCAGAAAATGCGAAGAAAATGTTTTTCCATAAATTGTTGACAGGTTACATTGATTGTCCTGATCTTCTGGGAAAGGTATCTTTCCGTGTTCCATCGCGACTCACTCGTTAAAAGGAGTTATTCAACCTTACGCAGGTTAGCACTAATTATGCACAAAACTGTTTCATTTATAGGGAATGTAAATTTTGTAATACGCAGCTCGGCGATATTGACGTATTCGATACTTATCGCTCTTACAGATCATTTACACTCTCGCCTCGTGCCTCGCCTTGCGCCACGTCTCGTGTCTCGCCTTGCGCCTCGCGTGATCGTAGGAAAATAAGTTTCTGTTTATACTCTCGTGGTACGTGAGAACTAGCGACTATTAGTCCAAGAGCCAGCGTCATAAAAAGTGAGAGAGTTTTGGAAAAGCTGATGCTTTCAGATCAGACAGTATTTTGGCCATAGAATGCCGGGATACAGTCAACAGGCCAGATATCGGGACACCGGGCGCTGGCGTACTAGGAAAGATGTAATTTTAATTAGTATTTTAATATATATATATATATATATATATATATATATATATATATATATATATATATATATATATATATATATATATATATATATATATATATATATATATATATATATATATATATATATATATATATATATATATATATATATATATATATATATATATTTTTTTTTATTTAAAATAAAATTAGTAAAAGCTACTTAAAAAGTAGCGAAGGAAATCCCAGGTTGTATTGGGAAATGCTTATGTTTGAATGAGATATACTTACGGATGTGCACGACTTTCGACAGGTGCAATGTAAGTTTAAAGGTCCTTTTGCAGTCGACTAACGATCACTATTCATCCATATATCTCATAAATAGGGCTTATCCTTATGCAACACAAAATGCCTTCAAATGAGACGAATTAAGCGAAAAAAATAAAAATTAAACTATTGATCATTTCGGCAAGGCCGTTTTATAAATGAAAGTGACATTACGAAATAATTCAAATTTCGAATGCCACTAACATTTAAAATATGATACAATTGGCTGAGTTTGTTATCAACGAGCCATTAAATCGAATTAAAAATAAATAAAAAAACTCCATATGCTCAATGAAATGAAAGAAGAAACTTAAATCTTTATTTCTGGCAGAGAAGTTTATAAAAAAGATTGTATAATGTTATCAAAATAGGGTAAACCTATATAAAATTGTATAATATTAAAAAATTGTAAAGAAACATTGTAGAAAACAGTATAATATTGTTATATTTCATAAGGTTTGTAAAGAAATCCGTTTATAGGATCATGTTTTTATTTAAAATAAAATTAGTAAAAGCTACTTAAAAAGTAGCGAAGGAAATCCCAGGTTGTATTGGGAAATGCTTATGTTTGAATGAGATATACTTACGGATGTGAACGACTTTCGACAGGTGCAATGTAAGTTTAAAGGTCCTTTAGCAGTCGACTAACGATCACTATTCATCCATATATCTCATAAATAGGGCTTATCCTTATGCAACACAAAATGCCTTCAAATGAGACGAATTAAGCGAAAAAAATAAAAATAAAAATAGTTTAATTTAATAGTTTGAATGAGATATACTTACGGATATGCACGACTTTCGACGGTGCAATGTAAGTTTAAAGGTCCTTTTGCAGTCGACTAACGATCACTATTCATCCATATATCTCATAAATAGGGCTTATCCTTATGCAACACAAAATGCCTTCAATTGAGACGAATTGAGCGAAAAAATAAAAAATTAAACTATTGATCACTTCGGCAAAGCCGTTTTCTAAATGAAAGTGACATTACGAAATAATTCAAATTTCGAATGCTACCAACATTTAAAATATGATACAGTTGGCTGAGTTTGTTATCAACGAGCCATTAAATCGAAATAAAAATAAAAAAACCTCCATATGCTCAATGAAATGAAAGAAGAAACTTCATTCTTAATTTCTGGCAGAGGAGTTTATAAAAATTTTGATATCGTTCTCGTCTTTACCTGAAAAAGGGGTTGTATTTAATACTAATGTTATTTTTGAGTAGTTGAATATAGAGCACGTCGCAAAACGGTTATTGTGAAATAGTTTTTGATTCTCTCTGCGAATATTACAAAAATACATAATTCGAAATACCGTCGTTTAACCCTGCCGCGGAAAATTGTTTATATTGCTGTTGACCTGTGAACTGTTTTAATATATTTTATTAAAATGAATAAAATTAGTGCGATGGATCGAGAAAAAAATATTATTCACCATAAAGAAGGACATTTTGTGAAAATTTAACCATTTTCCACTCTTCTAATTGTTTCCCAACCCAGGTAGGTTGCAGAAATGTCTAATAAAGTTTTATGACTCCTCCGATGAATGAACAAGCCTGACAAAAAAAAGGAATGGGCTCACTTAGTTACTTTCAAAAATACGACACCTCGTTTATTTTGTGGGTAACTGTTCGAAGACTTTTTCACAGTAGTGTATATATGTATATAGCGGTAGCTTTTGTGATTATACTTTTTGTTTTGGTTATTATATGTATTGTTTTAGCGCTTCTGCATGTATTCCCACGTGATGGTCATCGTGAGATCATCCGGCTTAACATTGATATATACTTACTGGTCTCTGGGATGCAGATGGTAGGAAGAGTGACTGACAAATATGGGGGTAATTTATATGTAGAGACAAATATGTAGAAAGACTGACAAATATGGGGGTAAATGAAAAAAATAATAATAAGAAAGATAGAACTCTTTCCTGTAGAACGGCAGCTGGGATGTCAACTTTTCAGAACCAATCTGAGATTTCAAAAAGCGATTTTAGATACTTTCCATCCTGTTCAATGATATCTAACCTTCGTGTGAGATCCGTATACTTTAGCCGTATGGGAAGGGAAATTTTACAGCTGAGCGGTAAAAAAAGTGTCAAGGTTGACCCGTTCGCGGGGCGAGTTTTATCCACCTCACAGAGCGACGGGTCACCGTTTGTAGTAGACCCGGTCGTAGTGGCGCTAGGGCGGACGGGCGGGGAAGGGGAAGGGGCGGAAAGGGGGCGCCCGCTTTGCCGCGCCGCCGCCCGCCCGCCCTGCCGCGCCAGACGCACGCCTACGCGCCCAGACGCGGGACGCGCTGCCTCCGCGTACGTCGTGTCCGTCGCGCCCACGCGCCAGCGAGCGCGCCGCCCGCCCCACGCAAGGCGCCGCCCTTCGCCGCCGCGCCGCGCCGACGACGCGCCAGTCGCGCCGCGGCCGCCGCCGCGTCGCGCGCGACCTCCACTCGCCCGCGCGGGACGAGCGCCGACGCGCCTGTCGCCAGCGCGGAGCCGCGACACGCCGCGCCGCAGCGTCACGTCGCCCGTCGCTCGACGCCCGCCACTCTGTCACACTGACGTTTCTCTACCGGCTGCGACACTTTTTTTAAAGAAAACTTTTACTCGAATTAACTTTGACAATAATAACGCTCTAGATACTTCTGACAATACTTACTGAAATTGGTACGTATGGTAGCCTTTACATAAAAAAACATATTATTTCTTTACACATTACTTGAACTTAATTTTTTATTACTGAATTTTAGGTAATATAGACATAATATTAGTACTTTTAAATTACATCATTCAAACCTAAGCTTGATAAAATATTAATGTCAAAATTGATATTTTTCCTGGATTGGGTTATTGAGAATATATTTCAATAAACAAATTCCAATAGGTAATTGGAATTGGTTTATTGAGAGTTCGAAATTGAAATACTAAATAGTAAAAAAATGGTAAAATAATAATTATTCATGAATTTTAATGTACACTTATATGAAAAGTATGTTTTAATTATGTTAGTTTCAAACTATTTTCGATGCATACGCAAAAAAGAACGAATTCTTATGGAATATCAAAACAACATTGAAAGTCATTGTTGAGTGATCAATAACAGTCGCCTGATGGTTACGACAGTTCGATTTCGCATTGTATTAAAAAAACTTCATCAGAGTTTCTCTTAGATATAATCTAAAATATGTTTATTCAGTGTAACTAAATGTTTCCTGAAAACAAAACTTTTACCTCAGTCATCAATTGATAGCAGATGTTTACCCAGCCTTAATTATTTGCGGTCCCCCTAAAAACTTTGTTGGAAACTGGCACAAAAGCACAGCGGGCGAGAGCTGGATTGTATTTTTTCATCAAAATAGGTACCTAATCAAGCGCTCTAAAAAAAAAAAAACAAATACTTCATAAATAAATTTTATTTATTAATTTCATAAATAAAATCGACGAGCGCCCTCTATCGGCCAGCGGTCCAACCCAGCTGGTTCCCATTGCGGCGGTGCGGTTCCTTCATCGGCTAGCCACGGGCGGCTCGGCTTTAATATTTGATTTAAGTATGTGACGGAATTTAAAGTTTATTAGTGCAGCTTGCATATGAGATATTTAAACCAAAATTTCACAATGTAACTTCCGCCCAACAAGGCGTCTGTATATCAAATTTAAAGTGTTTAAGTCCAATATTTGGAGATTGATATATTACTATTTCAACCACGATCTTTTCAACCCTTGCCATGACCAAATTATGTCTTGGTACTAAATTTCAGCTCAATAGGATCGACCGTGTTGCCGCTATCGTGGAGAAATACATACAGACAGACAGACACACCGACAGACTTCAATCTGAAAATGGTCTTAATCGTCAAAATAGATATTTCCGTCTTACTCTCGATTTTTTTTTGCATGTTCACAATACATTCCCTCCTGGTCAGTTGGTGGGACAGGAAAGTAATAGCCAATTCTCATTCGTTGTCCTTCAAAAAAATAGTCAGTATCAAATTTCTATAGGGATCGCATAAATTAAATATCCGATGACACTTTCCGATGAATGTGTCAAGAGTAGCGGCAGTCCGGTAATGAAACGTCAGTGAACGTAACAAGTGGCAATCGCCCTAAATGACAGATATTATCGTCGGCGTTCATCCACGGAATCGACGCGGATTTCCATAATTCAATCTAAAAGCGTCACAAGCTGAAACTGAAAATCGAAATTGATCACGTCGCCGAACACGACGAACAACCTGGGAGACTTTCACTCTATACAGACATGGCCACCTTGAAAGGTAAGAAAATGTTGCTAATTCTATAATAACAGAAAATTGTATTTTATTTTATAATATTTACTAACACTAGAAGCAAACCAGTGAAGACCAGGCTTTCTGTTGACTATTATGATTTTCCGTGAATTAGAAATCAACATTATAATTAATATTATTTTTCTGCTACATAAAGGAACATTATTATTAATATTATTTTTATTATAATGGAATACAACATTACAATTAATGGAATGCAACATTATATTATAATGGAATACAACATTATAATTCATATTATTTTTCCGCTATATCAAAAGAAAAAATAGCCGGGTAAAGAACTATACACTGTATGTGTCTGAATGGGTGTGTGACTTTGTGTCTACAGGGTGTGTTTTTAATTAGTTACATCCTTGAAGTGGGTGATTCAAGACTAGTAGATAAGTAGATTTTTTTTTTAGAAAAACACAAAAAAAAAGTTGGTATTGTAAAAAAATATATTTTTTTTTTGGTATTTTTGAAATATCTGACTGATAAATAAATGTTTGACAAGCGTTTAGCGCGGTGCGCCATCTAGCAATAGGTAAAATATCGCGAATAAGCAATAGTCGCGATTTTTACATACCGCTAGATGGCGCAACGCCCTCAACTCTTTTTATACTATTTTTCAAAACAAAAAAAAAGATTATTGAAAAAAAATGTTTTTTTTAGTTTTTTTCCATTTATTCTTTGTTGTACGTCATTTCTTAATACTCGTTCTCAGTCTGCTGAGAACATGCTGTGACCATACCTGGTTCAGTTCGTGTTCGCGTGCGTCTCAATACAACCCGTCCACACTGGCGCTCTGAGCACACTGCGCGCCCATTTGTGTTCGTTCGAAAAACCGACAAATCATGGATCGTAGCGTGCGCATGAAATGCATAGGCAAGGCGTCCAAACTATGAGAATTTGTTACAAAGTGTGTTACATTGCACTAATGTGGACGGTAAATTCTATCATTTCATGTTACGTTGCGTAAGTCTGTAGGCAGCATAATACATTGAAGTCTTTCTACGGTTTTTGCGGTTTGAATTAGGCTTAGTAAGGCTTTTTGTATTATTTTCAAAGGATATATCCTTTTCCATCAAAGCGTAGATCCTAAAACGAACCTGGACGATCGTTTTAGAAATACCTACCCAACCGATATGTCCATATGCCACCAGCTTTTGTATCAGCGCGTAGCATCTTTATTCTATTTTTATGTTTCTTGAGTTATTATTACTACTCATTCGTTATTGAG
>OX155952.1:21331973-21354473 GCA_944548615.1 Micropterix aruncella | reverse complement strand
TTAACCCTCTGATACCGGAGTCTAGATGGACGAATGTAGAAATGAGGTACAAATATGAATGTCAGATGTAATGTGAGACAGGTGGCTGTTTTACCGACGTATTTGGAGGGCCGCTCGATAGATGGCGACAGGATGGTCGTTTCGAATCGAATAATAAAGCATGAAAATAGAAACATGAAATATAAATATTGCTATAATAGTTATATGAAATCGGTGTCTATCGCGATTGTTTGACATTATAAATAAGATAAAAAACGAATTTACCGAACTTTGTAATACCCGACGTTTCGGCGACGTTGCAGCTGCCGTTATCGCCGTCTACCCTAGACAACGGCGGCTACAACGTCGTCCACCAGGGAGCGCACTAGTTGTATGTCATTATCAAAATATTGGACTTAAAGACTTGAAATTTGGCACACAGATGCCTTGTTGGAATATTTTACATGCAAGCTACACTAATTTTATTTAAAATCCGCCGTACAATTTAAACAAATATTAACGCCATCTGTTGACGCTTGGCATAACCCCACCCTTAGCCGAGAAATGAATCTCACCACCCGAGGCGGTTGCAACGGAACCCAACTGGATTCGTGCGTCGGCCGAAAGAGGGCGCTCATCGATTTTATTTATGAAAATATTATTCAGAAGTAATCAGTCCTTGGCTACTTGCCGGGAATGTCTTGGAATTACACTACCGATTTATATAGTAGGATTAATAGAGATTTTTAGGTTCGATTTTGTAATTTATTATTTTTTAACCATATATATATATATATATATATATATATTTATTTAATTATTATACTTACTTGTAAACCACTAAAGATATTAAGAAATGACTTACGTTAGAGGCTGAAGTTTACGTTTAGTTTACGTTACGTTAGTTTACGTTTTAGAAATCTGAGACAATTCCTTTCCATTCTAGCATTAAAAATAGGGGAGTTATAAAGTAATAAATTTTTAGATAATTAGGCTTTTAATTCAAAATCCATAGAAGATATCAAGAGACGTAGGTAGGGGTTGCAGGCAATATCCTTAGAATTCTAAGTCACAGTTATTTATTTATATAGAACTCGCGTTAACTAATTTCGCAGTTACCTGGCGTGCTTTGCATCTTTTTTAGATCGAGTATGGTGTTGTCTTCTACTTTTAGTTCATGGTCAATATACAAAAAAAATGCATCATTTCATGTTTATTAATTCGTCATACCACATAAATGCTATTGTGCTACAAATTATTAGAATCTAAATAACTTAGCTATTCTACAGTAAAAGGACTAAGAAGTGTCGCCTTGCCAATAAAAATATTGTTTTCAACTGGCTGAAATATGACACAGTTTGAAGATTGTCGTTTTGTTTATAAATATTCCCATTGATTTTCCCTACTGTTTTAATGGTATACTGGTATAGCTGTTTTGTGACAGATTGCTGTGAAGTTGCTTCTAGATGGAAGCCCAAATGCAAAACGTCGTTTGTGCCACCCTGTGGTAGTTTTTAGAAGCACAGTGATGTCGATTTGCTAAATAAAAGTACACCCTTTTCTGAGTACACCTGTATATTTAAGTCAAAACTGTTTTTTTTTAGATATCACGGTTTGCTTTTGCTTTGCTTTGCTTTTGAGTTATGCGGTTAATCCAACGACATGTGAATACGTAAAAAAATAAGTGTAATTACGTCAAAAAACAAAATAAGAGAAAAGAACAAAAAAAACAAAATCCAAATGGCCACGTGCAATTTTTGTCTAATACACTGCCAAAAATGAAAAAATAAGAGTATAGACGTGAAAAATTCTAAATTATAAATAAAAAGCTGTAATAATTACTAATGGAAGCTAATGGGTCCTTGCTGAGTTGGCTACGAAGACCCATTCTGTTCAGGGTTGGTCACACTCACGGGTGCGTCAACACCCATCCGGCGGCCTCCACGCATGAAGTGCGAGCCTGTGCAGGACTCTGGCCTTAGGGCTAGTTTCCCTAGGAATCAACCTTTTGGTGCTCCTGGACGGTCTGCCCTGCGGCGTAAGACAATCGACTGTGCACTCTGACTAACAGTCGGGGGAGTCTGGAAGCAGTACTGTTTCCTATAGAGCGGGGGTGGTTGCGGACCTTACGGCGACTGCTCTTAAAACGGCCATCGGCTACCCGATCCTGGGTGAACAGCCGGGCGAAGGATGCCGTGGTCCGCGATAGATTCGTTATACACCGTTTCACCGCTTCGTAAGGGAGAGGACCGCGCATGCGACCGCGAACTCGTAACCAATCGAGAGACCGGAGTAATCTGGTCGCAATTGAAAGTAAGGGCGTGAGTGTAAGCCCGATGGGTAACACACCTAGTTGTCTCGCGGTTAAGGCGTTGGCCTCTTACTAGCATGTGGCGGAGCTTGACGGTGGATTGTTTTGTCCAAGTCTTCTGCGTTCACTTCACCGGAGAGAGAACGACTAATTGTTAAAACTTCTCGAGGTGACGGGTTCGCCCGTTGTAGTTGACAACTCTATATGTAATAATTATTAAAAATAGGAGTAGGAAAAAATAGTCATACGTTGTTAATGCTAAATAATAAGAATAGGTAAAATAATCAAAGACATAATGGTTATTAAAATATTATACATAATCATAGAAAGTAATCATAATCATAATTGAATAGTAGAAAAAATAGTACATAAACTATATACCAACATATTTAATTAGTTATAAAAATAACAATTTACAAGCATTTATAAAAAAAATAAAACCAGGGTATGCCGTCATCGAGCAGATTTTTTAATATGGAAAAATACTTTTATATCGAAGAGTTTCTCTTGAGCCACCATATATTTAACAAGCGCAACGTTTAATAATCGATTTTTACCTATATAGGTACGTGATTACCAGGTATACATGGCTAAAAGATGTCACACCTCACGTATTGCCGTCGCGCCATCATTCAAAATGGCCACAAGAGAGCTTTTAGGTTCAGGTATTGAGATAAAAGCGACATGAATAATGCGATATATTTTATCCTGGCGCGTCGTGTGCGTCTCAAAGTACTCCAGCACTCGGGCCTTATAACATTATATTCACCTGCTTCATCTCACGAGACGATTCTCGGCAGAATTTAATTAACATCAGCCGCCGACATGTCGAAATGAACGCCACTCCACCTGCATTCATTATTTTATCGCCCCTAATTAGCCTGCTATAATGAGAGCCTAATGATCTTGTAGGCTCAAGCCCTGCTATTATAAAGGCCGTCCTGAAAGCTCAATTTACGGTGCTACATATAATATAACAACTTAGAATAATATATTGGAAGGTACGTCACATATTCCCTAAATGCTTGAAAGCTATAAATGTGATGCTGGTATATATTATGAACGCCGCCAAATGCAATAAAAACCTCCCTCCAAGGTCAGTGCTACCATTGTGTAAAGGGCTCTCTAGACGATCAAGCATGATTGTCAAGATTCGCGGCGCGGGCTGGGAGGGGATCCTAAACTGCAGGAAATATGCAAATATTTAAAAAATATATAGTATCATAGGTGGCATCTACACGTGACGTCAAGGCACATGACGTAAATCATCAATCAATCATCAATAAATCAATCACCAATCAATCAATCATCAATCAACAAATTATCAACAAATTAATTACGTCTAATTAACGTCAGTCCCTGGTATAAAACTACAAAATTAGGCACTTAAAAAATATATATAAAAAAAATATTTACATATTTCCTCCGGTTTAAGATCCTCTCCCAACCCGATTCACTAATCTTGAGAAGCATGCTTGATCGTCTAGAGAGCCCTTTAGACGCTGAACGACATATCATCCCGCAATACCGTCAGATTTGAAACCTCGAAGTTTACATAGATCAGAAGATGACAAGTTTCACTCGTGTAGAAATTACAATAAACAAAAACCATAAGATGCTCGGATTCGTAATGAGGGCGTGCAAATATTTTAAATCTATAGCCGTACATAAGACGATATTTTTGGTATACTTAAAAAGCGTTACCGAATTTGAACATAGTGTAGATAGAAAGAATAGAAAGTTATTAATAAGGCGATTCAATTAACCGGGAATTAAAATTCAAAATTCTTTATTAAATCTATAAAGTTACACATATTTTAGTTGCAAAGTCATCCTAACTAGGCCTCGCCTGTACTAAGGTAGGTTTAATGTAAAATAATATAGAGTGATTTACGTAACTTGCTGTATTTTTTTTCTATATATACATATCATGTAATAAACAAACATAATATTGAAAAAATTAAAAAGATAGATATGTATATAAAGAATAGTGCGATATAATATGAAATTTAAGTATACACATAGATATACATATAAATACATAAATAAAGAAAGAAAAATATTATTAAATAATACTGTATATATCTCAAAAATTCCGTGCTCTATTTTAGTATATAATGTTATTTTTTCTTTACGCCGTGACTAGTCCTAGGTTTAGTCCTGCAGAAAAAACACTATTCATTTTGTTGAACATCTGGGCCTTCAAACATACGAAGATATGCTCAAGCGTTTTAATGGCCCGTTTTAGTGACCGTTTTAAACGCCCAGGTGCAAGCTAAGCAATAGCAGGAATTCTACCATCAAATGTAATATGGACGCGTACAACTAGAGGTGTCAACTACAATGGGAGAATCCGTCACCTCAGGAAGTTTTAACGATATTAGATCGTTCTGAGGTGAGTGTACAAGACTTGGACGAAAACAGTCTACCGTCCAGTTACCCCACTCGCCCCGTAAGAAGCTAAAGCCTTACCGAGAGATAACCAGGTTAATTAACCAGCGGGCCGACACTCGCGCCCTTACTTCCAGTTGCAATTAGACTACTCCGGTCTCCCGACTGGTTACAGGTTCGAGGTCGCTTGCGGGGTCTTCCTCCTTACGTAGCGGTGATACGGTGTAACCGAATCTATAGCAGACCACGGTAACCTTTGCCCGACTGTTCACCCGGTATCGTGTAGCCTTTTGGTCGTTTCAAGAGCAGTTGCCGTAAGGTAAACAACTACCCCCGCTCTATAGTAGACAGTACTGTTTCCAGATTTCCCCGGCTGTCGGTTAGAATGCACAATCGATTGGCTGACGCCGCACGGCGCGCAAACCGTCCAGGAGCGCCCGAAGGTTGACTCCTAAGGGAAACTGACCCGCAGGCCAGAGTCTTACCCTGGCTCCCACTTCTGCCTGGAGGCCGCCGGATGGGTGTTGACCCGTGAGTTTGACCGACCCTGAACACATGGGTCTCAGTGGCCAAACTGCAACTGGGCCCATTAGCTCCCAAATGACGCCTACAGGTGAAAATTCAGTAGCACTGATATAATTAACGTGTAAATAAATGTGAATTCGTGATAGGAATTATCTCCGCTCTATAATACGCTCGCCTATGGAAAAGTTTTCATACAAATAAACATGCGTTTAAAAACTCTTTTGATACAAGCACATAGAATAGCATATCAACTAACCCAATAAAAACTTGATTTATTTATTTATTTATTGGTCCACAAAAAAATATACCGTTAGCATTTAACATAGATTGTGTTGCTCCTAACTAGGCAGAGCCAGTTCTAAGGAGAACACCAATACAAATGATTATAAACTACATACTTCCAAAATAAAAAATAAAAATTTGAATCAAATCAAGTTAAAGTGAAATTCCCACTACACCAAAAAATATTAGAACTATAAACAAGTAATATATTAGAACTAAATAATAATCTATAATAATAATAATAATAATATATAATAGCAATAATAAATAATTATTTATAATAATAACTAATAATATATAACAATTAGTAAAAATACGTATATAAAATATATAGTAAATAAATATATTTATTTATTTTAAAATTGTGATGAATGTTTTCTCCGTCTCTCTCCTACCAAGGTTTATTAACCATAATGTAAGGTAATATTTTTGTTGTTTGCTGCTAATTTCCAATATGTTCTCTTTACTCATGATATTGACCATTCTTGGAGCAAGAAAGCTGTAATGACGTTGTTCAAAAGACGTTAGACGTTTCGGCACTTCAAAGTTTCCCTTATAACGATATTGCTATATAACTCTTTATTCAGATCCTAGTTGGAATTCGGATCATTAGTATGGACTCGATATTTCAGTAAAAACTCGGATAGGATTGAATACACACAGAATAGGTTCGTGAGAATGGTTAGTGTTAGATGCGGTCTCAATGGTTCACATCGGTACTCAATCTGTAAACTGATGTTTATACCGCTGTCTGTCTTTTCTTAATAATATAAATATTGTGTGCAAATTATTACAATTGGAATTAGTGCCAAGTGTCCAAAAGGCAATAATTAGAAACATGTTACGGAAGCCTAGGCGATACCCTTCTGACGACCTGTTTATTGATGCACAATTGGTTGATTTGAGGCAGTTGCTATTGCCTCAAAGCAATACTTCGTCTCAAAAACAACAATGAAGACGAATATTGTGTGTTTCTCCGGAAAATAGTAAGAGATCAGGACGTTATAAGAGAGACTTTGAAGTGCCGAAACGTCTAACGTCTTTTGTGGAACGTCAATACAGCTTTCTTGCTACAAGAATGGTTACTATAAAGGACTTATTGGGGATTAGCAGCAAACAACGAAAATATCAACTTACATTATGGTTAATAAACCTTAATAGGAGAGAGACAGAGAAAACATTTATCACATATTTATATTTACCCTATTTAAGTACTTAATATATACGTATTTTTAATAATTATTATATATTATTGTATATTATTATTTATTAATATAAATGATTATTTAGTATTACTTGATTATAGTTGTAATATTATTTTGGTGTATTGTAAATTACATTTTAATTTGATCCAGGTTTTTTATTCTCATTTTGGAAGTTATGTAGTTTATAATCATTTGTACTGGTGTTCTACTTAGAACAGGCTCTGCCTTGTTAGGAGCAACACAAACTATGTTAAGTGCTAACGGTGTAATTTTGTGGAATAATAAATAATAAACGATTAAATAGACAAATCAGTTGTTCTGCGTTTTCAAAGTGTTTTTTTAGTTTTTTTATTAGTGTTTTTAAAAGACTCGTTTCCGTAAGTACTATAATTTGTGTTAAATATTACAATTTTTATTAAGGAACTACTACGGCTAAACAAACACATACCCTGTGATATTATTTTCACTTCGATCGTAATATGTACCGTACCTACTGGATTCAGAGCGGCCCCGATTTGCCTCACCTTAAGGCTCCCTTCCGAGTTGACGCGACTAAAAATTTAGATATTTTTGCAATGCCACGCGCCCGCGCGCTTTCGATATATACATAAAGATGTATAGGTATACCGCGGCGACAAGGGAATAAGTGCCACCGTTGGCAGTGGCCAATTACGAATGACGATTTCGGCTTCGCGCGTCGTCTAATATAGTCGATTTGGATTTTCAATTACAATATAATAAATTATCAAATGAGAAGTTTTTTTTTAAAGTCAAAATTAGATTGCAATAAAAAAATACTTAAGATCACTGTGTTATTTTTTATATCACTCAAAAGTATCTTTAATAAATAGAAAAAAAAATGTTTGTAACATGTATTTTCAAACATTTTTTTTATATTTTTTGTATGGAAGTTCTAAAAACTGTATTGGTACTATGCAAATAGACCATACGCTGGTGTAAATAGTATTTTTTAATATTGAGAATCATCTCTAGGTTTTTTAAAAACTGAAGATAAATCTCCCTCGTTTTATTTTTTTTGAAAACAGTAACAGAATAAAGATAATTTACAATTAATATGGAAATAATTTACCAATTTTTTTTGGCGAAATGATTGATTGAGGACCGGATTTTTAAAATCCGGTATAATTGTATTAAAATTCTTTTTCGTGTTCTCACAACCAGGCTACAAAATTATGCTTCATATAGCTTTTGGCCGCCACGGCCGGTATAGCCTCTTAAAAAAGGGCGATGAGACGAATCAGAGGTATAGGACAATGAAATCATGTGAACCTCTATTCAAAACAATACGTACGAATATTATCACAGTTTTTGGCATACATGTTCATGAATGTTTTTGTGAATGTCATAAAAGCAAAAATAGTTGCTTTTATGACAAATGTAGCGCAAGGTAACACGCATTACCATGATACCAGGAATAAATCCATATACGTTCAGGCATCTCACCCATCAACTGCAGAATTCTTGCGTACTACTCATTACATAACCATCAATTTTTATAATAAATCACCAGAAAACTTTTAAAAAATTGAAAATTATGACGAATTCAGGAAAGAATCTAAGAAATACTTACTTGAGAAATGCTTATATAGCTTAATGAATTATAATATATTTAATATATTATATTTTCTGTAAGAGTTTCAAATTCAATTGATATTAGTCTCATTTGTAATTTGTATATTTATTATTATTTCATAAATTTATTTTCTGTTTATTTATTGTTAATTTTATTACTTATATTTTATTATTTTTAGATAACTTAATTTTTATTTGTAATTTTATTTATCAATTCTGTTTGTCATGTTGTTTTTTAATGTTAGCATTATCCTTAATACATTTGGTTTCTTACTCTAGAACTCTCTTTGGATTCTTTCTATTTTTCTAAGAAGGCATGCTACTGCTAGACAGATTTTAACATATACTTATCAGCAGTCGCATACCTGCGGTGGCTTTAAGAAATGCTGTTTTTTTTGCTGGAGCGAGTGAAATCAAGTTAAGTCAGAACTCACCACAAGGGACAATTTTCCCCATTTTTTGTCAGGTAATAGAAACCACAAACATCTGTCACTTGTACAAAACAAACGGAACTAAATACGTAACACGCTCGCATTCTACTTCCATAGCGCAAGCCTGGCTTATATGCCAATACAAAAGTCGTATAGATACATATATTGTTTTGCATAATTTGTCACAGGTTAGAATGAGAGGACCACTGATTTTGAAAGCCCCGTTGCAGCCTATGTGTGCGAGCGAGATGACTAGCTGAACTGAACTTAGTAAGATTGCAGCGAATTGTCGCACAGTCGATAAGCTGTTTTGACGCGTGGAGCGATCTGTGCCTGCTAGATAGCAATAGGCGCTCGCAAATTCATTTATTAGTTTAGCGATATTTTTAAGAATGTTTCTAAGGTATAAGGCAAGCCAGGCTTTTCGGCTTGTATAAAGGAACCGCCACTGATCGCTTTAGACTTCGAGATATTTAATGTTGTACTTATGAAATTGCATGTTTAGTTCAACCTGTCTGATGTGTGATGCCTAGAAAAGTTGTTCTTAGTATATTTTATACAAAAGTTATGTGAAATTATGTAAAAACTGTCTCAACAAGTTCGCCGGATGTCAACAGAGCGCTTGAGTTCTTGCGTCAATTAAACCTTGTACGAATGAAAACGCCGATCTCTTATCAAAATTTGTTAATAGAGGGTCTAGTAAAGTTTGATTCTTGACCACAATGCAAATGGAAGTGCCACACTTTACTTCACTGCGGCTATGTTTTCGAGGGACCGACCAGGACGGTGACGAACAATTCGGACGGTGACGAACCTCATTCATCAGAGTACATTTTGTCTCATTTTTTAAAAATTAAACGGCGAAATGTCGATTCATTTGGCGCATTATTGCGGCAGAAAAATGTACGTAATTTGCAAACTATTGCCGCGACACTTTCCACATTTTCGTAGTGGGTTTTCACAATAAAACGTTGCTCCTTTGAATACTTTTCCATAACTTTAATCGCATGATCTGTACATGAAAAAGACCTGATCTCTCTCGAGTTATTAGCGATCGGATAAACATGATATTAATGATGATGAAATGAAATGCTACAGTGTAATGAAAGGAATAAAAATGCACAGGCGGTGAAAAAACTAGTAAGTGTCACGTCCCTGGGAAGAAGTGCAATTTTTAAAATCCACGTCCCGATGATGTCGTTGTAAAAGGTGTTTTCATTAAGCAACCAGAGAATTACGACCGAGTGTTGAGAGACGAGGGGGATGGGGTCAATTTCTCTTTATTAACCAGAGAGGTGGTGAAACGTGACGGGAGCGGGAAGATGGTCCAAGAAAGAAGCGTAAAATTTCACCCTCGACTTTATTGTTAAAAAAACTCGAATAATATCACTGCCTCTCTAACGAGTTTTTCTTTCAACAAAGAATTCCGGGGCGACAATAAAGAATTCGGCTTTGGCCGCCTGTGTAAAGCATTTATGTAAAGCTGAATTTTATCTTTATTAAAAAAAATATATCCTCGGTAATACACACGTTATTTTTACTTTAGAGAGGATTCCGCGAATGTTTGAATCTGTTGTATTTCAGGTTTTTGGGCTATTGGCTGAGAATTAAGCAAACGAACAATTTTTAAAATAATAAAAAAATATATAATTCTCCAGACCCGTTTGCAGAGCTAGGTGATTGTATATGTACATTTCGCTTGAAACAGTTAAACTGTTATATAAGTATTGCGTACATCATATTATTAAATGCCATTCAGGTAGAAAATTACAAAAATATTAAAAATAAAAGGTTACACAAATCACCTCAATATGCAGACAAACATACACAATTAAATACATTAAATACAGAAATTGTTAAATAGATTGACCTATTATTTTAATAAATCACGGGATTATAGGTTCTATCAACTAGGAAACTGTTTGAACGCCCTCTAGACGAATTCAAATTCCTTTATTTCAAATATATATTAATACACTTTGTTGTGCCAGTCTTACTAGGCTTCGCCTGTACTAGGGTAGGCTTATTAATATATGAACATATAAATACGTGCTATATACTGGGTGAGTCTTAGTTTACCGCCATCCTTGAAGTGGGTGAATCAGTACGAGCGAATAAGCAACTTTGATTTAATTGAAAAATTTGTGGTAAAAAAACAAAAATCATTCAGCCTGTGCGTTTTGCGAAACCCAGAGAATCTGGAAGAGCCCCATGTAACATATGTCCTATTGATTTTTACTTACGGAAATCATAACAACAAAGGTAAAGCGTCACCTGTAGTGCTGTCAATGAAGAGAATGGTCCCAAGCGCGCCCTTTTCCCCTCATGTTGCTTTATTCAATCATCAGACACCTTTAGGCGCCAGTAATTTTCTTGATTTTTAAACTGTGTATTTGCCAGTTTCATCAAAACATAATTTATGCCAATCTCAAGCTTATTGGCTAGTGGGCCCAGGGCTCAAACAAATACTAGCATTCTCCTTTCGAGGGATTCTCTTTTCGACAAGCTTTGACTTAACAACTTAGCTATTCAGAGCTTTGAAAGCAGTTTGACTGTCTGACATTATGTAGATTCTAGAGCTGCAAGGTGTAAGGTGTTACTATACAAATCTGTAACAAGGATAGAAGCCTGTAAGTATTGCAGGCTTTGTAGGCTCCGCGACTCGCGGTTAACTCTCAGGTTGACTGCGATATCGAAGTCGCGGGGCGTGAAGGGTTGTGGGATCTGAAAATAGAAACCATCATCTCAAAATGACCATACTGCATCTTTATATTTTATGTATTTCTTTCAAGTTATTAATACTTGTAGCATAATTGTTCACAACAAACTACTTTAATATATAGGATATTTGGAAATGAAATATTTTTTCCAAGGGGGTGATTCAGAATATCAAACCGAACCAGAAATTTAAAAACTAAATGGTTTTGTATTTCGAATTTACGATATAAAATATTTTTGTTAAGTATGGAACACCCCAATTACCAAAGTTGTGTGTGATTGTCAGCTTCGTTTTAGAAGTAGAATAATTTGCTGGTAAATCTCGTAATAACCAAAATAATATGAAAAAATTATATATGTTTTCTATATTTTCTAGTTTGGTTTGATGTACAGAATCACCACGTGGAAAAAAAGATAAGAGATCCCGGTCATCTTTTATATGCGTAGCGAACGTAGTAGAGCAAATATAACCGATCAACAAATATAAAACTCCTTTCAGGCACGAGCTGTTCCATGTTTGTTCCCTTTGTCGATCCAAACTCGCTGAATTTGAATAGGATCCATCCCTAATTTATTGTAGGTCCTATGTGTTTAGTGAGGCACATGATAAGGAAATAGCTTTGAGGGAAATAATTCGTAAATATCTGTTGTGTTTGATTTTAGGGCAGGATGAAGGAAGATATTTAATAAAACCCGATACTAACAAATAATAGTTTTTTATATTGCATGTTTATAATTTTATACATCCGATAAAGACACACGGTGATTTTTGTTTTTTTTCCCTATTCATCGATTGCACAAATGTAACACAATTATTACACAAAATCATTCGCGGAAAATTATTATTACTACTACGATCAGGAATTCTGTTTTCAATATTATTATGCAACAATAACATGGCAACAACGGGATCTAGTAAATTTATTATTATTTTCTTTCCTTTTAATAACACTTTGAGCAGCACCACATCTAACAGTTACATATCTTCGAGCAGTAATACAAGGTGGGCCAAAAAAAGTCATCCGATGTTGTTTGGATTTTTTTTTTCTAAATGAAAAACTAAGATTCTATTTTTTGATTATATTTATTTGAACCTTTAGAATTTTATTGGTCAAGTCGAGAAGATTATATCGGCCAAATGGGCGCCGTTACAATTGATTGTTTTATGGCATTTTTCATCACTTCGGCGAGAACTTCTGGCGACAGATTCTCGCACTCGTGTCGAATGTTGTCCTTGAGGGCTTCCAGAGTCTCGGGTTTGTTCACTTACGTGAACAAACCCGAGACTCTGGCACGTGTTTACACACGTGACTTCAAAAAATCCCACAAAAAAAGTCTGGAACGCTGAAATCGGGCTATCTTGCGGGCCAGTGCAAATCGCCAAAACGAGAGATGAGGCGACCCGGGAACGCTGCGTTCAGAATATCGGTTGTGGCTCACGCAGTGTGTGACGTTGCTCCGTCCTGTTGGAATCAAATGTCCCTCAGTCCTAATTCGTCCAATTGCGGCAGAAAAAACTTGGTCAACATGGCCCTATAGCGCTCACCGTTCACTGTTGTCGTTTGGCCAGCGGCATTCTCGAAAAAAATTGCCCGATGACTCCTCCAACGTGAACAGCGCACCATGTAGTCACTTTGAGCGGGTGTAATGGCTCCTCGTGCATCACTCGTGGATTTTCGGTGCCCCAGAAGCGATAGCTTTGCTTGTTCACGTACCCGCTGAGGTGGAAATGAGCCTCATCGCTCATTATGATTTTGGTCGAAAAATCTTCGACTTCTTCCTCGAGATTGAAGATGGCTTGGGCATAGGTTACGCACGTTTGGCGGTCGGCGGGCAGCAGCTGATGCACGGACTGGACTTTGTACGGGAACATGCGCAGGTCTTTGACCAAAATTCGCCTTAGGAAAGTCCGGCTGATGGCTAATTGCGTGGCACGGCGTCTGGTCGATGTTTCCGGCGACAGCTCGACATCCTCGGCAACAGCGGCGATATTCTCGGCAGAACGGGCGCACCGGGGCCGGCCCCTCTTGGCAACGTCTCGTGTGGTCCCATACTCTTCAAGTTGGTGGCCAAACGGCGCAGTGTTTGCGCAGTCGGTGTCGGACGGCCGGGGAATCGGTGACGGAATTCGCGCTGCGCCAACACCACAGACGAATTGTTACGCAAAAAAATAGACACGATTATTCCGCGTTCTTGAGGAGTGTATCGCTCCATGGCTTGTTCACTTGTATTCTGTATCTGTCTAGTCCACAACTGTCAAAACAGATTTGACATTGGCGGCCATTTGCAAAAATGAGAGCATGTTCCAATAGGGTGATTTCTTTTGGCCCACCTAGTACATTGAACGAGCATCAGTGGCAGTCCTTGTGATACTGAACTAATAGATCGTACAGACTAACTGATTGATAACATAAAAATGCTCTGCCGGATATATACAATATATACGGACATTGGTCCTCTGCCCAAAACAGTACAAATAAATTGTTTTATTTTGCCTCGACCAAACTTTATCTTAGATCACATAAACGCAGCTCTGCTTCGTGTGTCTGTCATTTTACCAACCCCAAATTCCGATTGCATTTACATTTACAACAGTTGGTTAGTCTGAATAATTAATTTAGGATATTATTTTTAAAAAAAACATTTTAAAAGTTTTCCTGTGTGCCGTTTTATTTATTCCAGATCATTTCGATATGCCTCGCTTATTAATAAATTTATTAGCTTTTTCACGTTTTAAAAAATAATTATCGACCTGGATACAGCGCAAAGAAAGCTAAAAAAGAATCAATCTTCCTAACGAGAGAATTTAAAGGTCTAAATCCACTCAAATTTAATGATAAATTACCATGATATAAATAGTTGTAACATCTATATGCCTTTATCACTTTTCTTCGTATTCATCTCTTCGAAAAATTGCATATATCACTCTCCAATAAATAATTTATGGGAGACCTTAAAAGCATTTAATATTAGAATGTTCGTTGGCGACTGAAGTCAGCGCAGTTCTGGCACACAGCCAAACTGTTTTCAATCTTTCATTCGAGAATTACTTCCTTTGAACGATTCTATATCTCTCTCGTAGGTAGATAAAGCTGCCTTAAATTGATTGTTTAATGATACAATCGACTAAGGGTAGTTCGCGAACTTAAGGCACAGTCTCAGGCAAAAACACTTCCCGTGGGGGTGATATTAGCATTCTTACAAATGATTTTGCAAAAAAATTACATTTAGCTCAGATTCCTCATTTACTCTCAGATCTCAGATTTAACTCATTATGAGACCATTCGAATTGTGAAACGTACTATTGTACCAATTGTACGATTAAAAAGCAAATTGTATTGTACTGTATTGAGTACAGGGCCAGAATTTTGAAGCGACGATTGTCGTCATTCGTCGATATTTGCGGTTCTCTGGAAGCGAATCGATAGTACTTGAATCGTCAGAAGTACGGTTAGGACAGACGACATCAAGTGGTATGCCGACTGGCCAATCACGACAAGTCGCTCTTTCTCTGGATCATGAAAAAACCGCGGTCGAATTCAATGTCGTATCGCGTTGAGTCGTTTTGCCTTTTTGGAATTCCCTGCTGAAATGTTGCAACTAGGCGAACCCGTCACTCCAGGCTGGTAACACGATATGTCATCGTTCTTTCAGCCATATGATGAGCGTAGAAGACTCGGATACAATATAAATCTACTGTATAGCTATGCCAACATTCCCGTCCGAGGCCAAAGCTTCACGGAGAGGCACCGGTAAAGGTATCCAGCGGACAGCCTCGTTTCCTGACTACCAGTTTTGGAAGGATATCTTTGTCTGGAATTAACCATCGGGATATCTCCAACCTCCCGACTGGTTACAGTAGCTTGCGCGGTCCTCTCCCTAGTTTAGCGGTGATCGGTGTATACCCAAACTATCGCGGACAACGGCATCCTTTTCCCGGCTTACACCCGGAATTGGGTAGCCGAATGATCGTTTTTGTATGTCTCAACTGTTTAAGCTATGACATTGGGAATTATGCCTGCTAAATGCAAATGTATTGACTTTCAATATAATGCTATTTATTCCATTTCACGAATAATATCCGTATCAAAGAACGAATAATGTTCGTTTTAACGAAATTGAAAGAATAACTATGTATTCCTGGAAAAACTTAACATAAAGGGCTGGGCGAATTGGTTATAAATGTCACGCAGTTATATTCTATCTAAATGTAGGTATGCCTGAACTGTTTAATCTATGATATTGGGAATTATGCAAGGCACATTCCGGTCTATTTGAAATTTCATGCCGGACGTTCCTGTCTGTAAATTAGTACTAGATGTTATGAAATGTTACCTACAATATACACAAAGCTTACACTGAAAGTTTCCGGACCTGGCCACTTATATAAATATTTTAAAAGAATTTACATTTGAAAATGGAACTCTTTGGCTGTAGAATAAGGTATAATTCATATGTCATAGGTTTTTGCATGAAAGCGTCAGTTAAAAAATTGCTTTTCTGCATTTAAGTCTGTCAAATCACACATAACATTGTAAAAATGTTATTTTCTACAATGTTGAGTGTAATTTGACAGCTCAGCAGCTCCTCGCTCGATTTTCAACTGCTTTTTGGCGATTTATAGCTAATTTATAGAATTTATCGGCCTCAGTGTCGAATTTCGTGAAGATTGCTTGTCCACCGCTGTCAATAACAAAAACTTCGATGCTGCGCGCCGTATGATCGAAATAGGCAGGCATGTGATCTACCACGATATTCTGGCATCTTTAGACACAGGCATGAGTTAGGTACAATCAAACACGCATAAATATTTGCCTGTGAGAAGCCTGTGCTCGCGGTGTGCCACACAATTTAACAAAGGCTCAAAAAAACATGACGCGTCACTTGGTACAATGCCATGCTTATCAGAATCAACAAAGGGGCATCAAATTTGTTAAGGTGCAAATTAACACGTGAAGAAACATGGATTTGTAGCTACCACCATTTGAGACTTTCAAGATGACCCCCGAACCAAAGTGGTGCGCGTCGAAAGTGCTACGAAGCGAATGAGAATTTCTGTTTTTAATTTCCCGGCCCACCAACCAATCAGGAGGGAAGTTTTGTGAACGCGCATTTTTTTTTCGAGATCAAGACGGAAATATCCATTTTTACTCGCCTGAGCAGAGACCATTTCTAGAGTGAAGTTTCTCTGTTTGTCTATATGCCCGTCTGTCTTTCTGTCTCTATATATTTATTCTTCCACGAGTGTGCCCAAACGCGTAATCCAATTGAGCAGAAAATTGAAATGCAGGCATCATTTCGTAATGGCAAATGTTCAAAAGATTGTGGTATAAATCGGTCCACCAGGGGGAGCAATAGTCATATATCAATCTCGAAATATTAGACTTAAGGACTTGGAAATTAGTACACAGATGCATTGTTGTTCCAAAATTTTGGTGGAAATATCATATATACAGGCTACACTAATAATATTTAAATTCTGCTATACATTTTAATCAAATATTAACGACGAGCCAGCCAGCCCAAGCCGAGCCGAAAAACGAACCGCACCATTCGAGGCCGTTGAGCCCAAACGGGTTCGTTCGCCGCCGCTCATCGATTTTATTTATAAAAATAATATTCATATGTAATCAGTTCTTGGCTACTTGCCGGGAAAGTCTTGGGATGAGACATCTGTTTTTTTTAGGAAAATGACACTTGGTTACTGTTGCTTTGGAGAATCATCGTACCCTGAATACTGATTGGTACACGATCATTTGGTTGCCGGAAGTTATTGATGTAAAAGTAAAAGCAACCGTTGCATGACGAATTTTGAACTCGAAAAACGTAGAACTAATGAGCCATCCTCCATACAATCTCGACTTCGCATCTTGTGACTCAAAAAAATGAGAATTGATCACGCGGTCAACGAGTTTCATAGTGGCTGTCAAAGAATATTAATAAATTAATAGTTTAAAAAAAAAACGCTAAAAACACGCTTTTATAAATGCACGTAAAAACCACATAATCATACCTTGAAACCTAATCGTGGTCAAAGTTCATTCCAAGACTTTTCTAACAAGTCCAAACACAGCTATGATACGATATTCAATCATGAAGTTCCAGTTCATATCTTCCGACTCCATCATCAGATCACTTCTACAGTACCATATTATTGTATTGTCATCAGAACTACGTACAGCTGCCAATTTTCATGACGCTACGATCCTTGGAAGATGGTTAAATAAGTTACCTTAGATTCCATTACATACATTCCGTTACATACAGGTCGACCTAATAAAAGCGTTTTAAAAATATGTTTTCGAGGTCACCACGGAGGAGTGGAATAAATGTTATGAAAATTGGTTCATACTTATGAAAAAGAATACTTTAGAGAACATTATAAGGAACAATAAATAGATTTTTTGTTTTTGATAGTATTTTTTTCTTATCTTACACATATTTTATCTATCGCAAACTCTTCATCATGTTTGCGGACTTTATTAAACGTATTCTCCAATTTTAATTACCACAGAACGCTTGCATTAGCACGTTTACTAATGGGAATAGCCCTCATAATATATATATATATATATATATATATATATATATATATATATATATATATATATATATATATATATATATATATATATATATATATATATATATATATATATATATATATATATATATATATATATATATATATATATATATTTATAGGGTTCCCGTTTTACAAATTACGACCAAAGATTCTGGGCGTAAAATGTATATTTATTAAATTGAGATCTTGAAGCCTATTTATTATCTATGCAGTTTAGCCATTTTAATGGGAATCGTCCAATGCTTATGTTGTAGAACTCTCGTGGACAGAAATCAATTAATGCTTTAAGGGCATTATTCACTGCCTCTCCGGAGTAAATTTTTTTCCTTATGCAAAAAATATCCAAATTCTGAAAAAAGTGAAAATTTGTCGGAGCAAGGTCAGACGAGTAGGTACGGTGGGTTATGAAGAGTCGCAACTTTGCCACTTAGCGACTCTGCACCAAAATATATGGTCGTAGAATGTCGTGCAGACGCAATAGCGGAAAGCGATTGTTCAGGCTGGGTTATCTAGCTACTCCCTCATTGTTTGCAGATCTTGACAGTACACATTTGTAAAGGGGTTAAAACTATAATAAATTACATCAGCACAGGGCCTCGTTTTCGAAAACAACGCAGATTTTCAAGTTTCTAAGATTCCACATACGAAAATAATTGAGCAATAACAAACTACAGAAAGAGAAATGAATATTTTGGATTTGGGAAAAGGTTTGAACATCGCTTTGAATTATTTTTTTTTCATTTTGAATTCCAACTCAAACCGAAGTTTTCTGACTTTTCCAGTCAGAAAACGGCAAATACACGTAAGGACATAATAATGCTATGTAAAATAAATACCTGGAACTGTTCCACAAAAGTGAAATATTAGGTTAATCATCCAAATTTATTTTTTCCATCCACCATTGAAACATTTGATGCGATATACTTTGACCCTCGGTAAAGAGTACCTTCGTCGGGAGCCAACCTTAAGTGTAGAATCAGGTCATGCTTACCATATAAAATGCATTGTCGTCGGAACTGAACCAACGTGTAAATTTTCAAATTCATATGATAATATTTGAGGAGTTCCCTTAATTCCTCATGGATCCTATCATCAGAACAGGATTTTAATGATAGGACCAATCTGGAAGTACATTCTTTCTAATAAAAAAAGAATATTACAAATCGATTGATAAATGACGGAGTTTTGATGTAGCAAACATTTAAAAAAATACAACCGAATTGAATTGAACCGATACTCCTTTTTTTGAAGTCGGTTAAACATATGTAATAATAATATAATTCAATTGCGATATGTAATTCTAACTACTTTCGGCTGCTTGGTAAATGTATTCTTGTAATTTCTAGATAAACAAGAAAGCATTTTAAGTCCTAGAATGACGAGGAAGTGCACAGAAACGGGATGTTTCGACCGACTAGCGGCCATTCAGGAACAATTCAATTGGCTTCGTTTTCGCGGTATAGCTGCTGACTGTCGATGCCAGGTTTATACATTTATAAGTCAATAGTCTCCCGCGTACATTTTACTTTCCCGACAGAGGGAATGTATTGTAAACGCACTTCTGTGTGTCTTTCTGTGTATGTGTGCGTGTGAATCTGTGTGTATACCTCCACAATAGTGCCCAAATGCTTCATCCGATTGAGCTAAATTGGCAGACAGGCATAATTTGATCATGGCAAGAGTTGAAAAGATTGTGGTTATAATGGGTCCACCAGGGGCGCACTAGTCATACTTAAAGCTCGAAATATTGGACATAGAAACTAAACAGATGGTATAGGGACGTACGCAGATGTATCGTTGGGCCGATATCACATTGTGAAATTTTGGTTGGAATAATATCTCCTTAACAAGCGACACAAATAATTTTAAAATTCAACCGTATTTAAGAAAATACTACATCATATTGGAAAATGGCCAGTTTAATACCACGCAAATGTGAACTACAATTTGAAACACAGCACGGGAATCGATCTGCATCATGTAGATATTTTCATCGCTCAGAAAAACTGATCATCTGTCCTTCAATTGCGCAGAATACCTACATAATATATAGTATCCGTGAAGTATTTTAAAGACGGAGAATATTTCCATGGATATGAAATTAACTAAAAGGGGTGTTATTTAAACCCACACAGGATTGCAGTACAACAGATGGGTGTATGGGTAAAATGTAATGGTCCGAGTAAGTGGAATACCCTTATTTACTGGAGTGCTGCGTTCGAGTTCAGGAGTGACGGCCTGACAGCTTGATTTATGTTTCAGGAAAATTGCGAAAATTGACAATTATACAGAGCTCGAGGCGTAGCGTGCCGTTACGTCGTATTCGCTGCTATTGACGACCCGCTACCCAGTTAGAAGGCTTTGCACTTAGATAGTACTTACATTGCACTTGTATAAACAAAGCTTTGCACGTACATAATAGTAAGTCAAATAGAAAGTATGTAGCAAAGTGAACGCTGTCGTCTAACAGATGCTTATACTTTGCACACTTTTGACATAGAAGTTACCACTCGAGATTAACTAAGCTGTCCGACAAAACATGAAATATAAATATAAATTTCAAAGTATATATACTCAAAGTATATGTATCCTCAAAGTATATATAGCCTTAATCCATACGGTATCGCTGAGGGTACCGGTTCGGGCATACATTCGCCTGACCTATGCCGATCCTATGTTGTGAAAAACCACCCTATTTGTATGGGCACTCTTCAGATTGAACACATATCAAAGGAATTGATATGGGAAAACACAATAAATAAATGAACGAGTAAGGCTCGGCGCAAACGAACCACCGGCCACAGCCATTGGCGGCCAGCGACAAACAGATAACACGCCTTTTCATACATTTTGTAGGGACTCGCCGCACACGGCAGCCGCCACTCTTTGCTACTAGCTCGTGCTCGCCACTCGCTACGCTACTCGTCGCACTCGACGGCCACTCACAGCCACCGGTGGTCCGACAAATATGGTGGTTTTTCACAACATAGGATCGCCATAGGTCGGCTTGTTGGGTGTTGTAGGTTGTTGGAACGCTGTGGACGTGGTTGTTTTATTACATCTATTTTTTAATATGCCGCCATTTTTGATATTTTATAGTAGGATATCGCTCGCATTTAAGGAGACTTCAAATGTTATTATTTAAAAAACGTTTTCAATATGAGAGTTTGGATTGACAGAGTTTATTTCGATTCTGTTTTTTATCTCATTTGATATCAATTTTGGCAATATAATAATATGAATCGAAATGTCTACAATGTTAGAACTTTCCCCGACGGTCCCTATTTATACTCCTCTATAGTCGGACCAGCGAATCGTGACTGAAAGACGAGATATTTTCGAATTAGAAACCGGATAACGGCAACATTTTTGAAACTGCTATCATCCGAATACGTCTGCATCAAGCAAATTTGATAATATTTCTTTTGCTATGATTGTTATAAATAATAATCCATTTCTTTTTGTTCGATTCCTTGAATTTAAATTTTCAACGAATTGTTCGATTTCAGAAATGACACATGTCTTGACGACGGCTGAGCCGAAATATTGATATACATTTTATAACAATCATTAATATTTAAGAAACACTAATCGCCTATTATTTTCCAGCATTCATCCTCGTCTTTCGCATTGTTGTGTTGCCGCTGTAGGAGACAGTAGGAAGCCAGTTTGATCAGGTTCCAATACCACAGCAGGAAACACTTAGAAAACACTGAAAGAAGAGAAGAAAAAGGCGTGGAGTCACTCCTGGTCGCCACAGACCAGATAAGTGCCCTTTCATTATTTTATCATTTCATTTATTTAGTAATAAACATAATTTCAATTTGAAAAAATAATAATTTACACATTTACAATCAAATATTAATATATATATTATATAGTTATATTTGATAAGGTTTGTAAAGAAATCCGTTTATAGGATGATGTTTTTATTTAAAATAAAATTAGTAAAAGCTACTTAATAAGTAGCGAAGGAAATCCCAGCTTGTATTGGGAAATGCTTATGTTTGAATGAGATATACTTACGGATGTGCACGACTTTCGACGGTGCAATGTAAGTTTAAAGGTCCTTTTGCAGTCGACTAACGATCACTATTCATCCATATATCTCATAAATAGGGCTTATCCTTATGCAACACAAAATGCCTTCAATTGTGACGAATTAATCGAAAAAATTAAAAATGAAACTATTGATCACTTCGGCAAAGCCGTTTTATAAATGAAAGTGACATTACGAAATAATTCAAATTTCGAATGCTACCAACATTTAAAATATGACACAATTGGCTGAGTTTGTTATCAACGAGCCATTAAATCGAAATAAAAATAAAAAACCTCCATATGCTCAATGAAATGAAAGAAGAAACTTCAATCTTAATTTCTGGCAGAGGAGTTTATAATATATATATATATATATATATATATATATATATATATATATATATATATATATATATATATATATATATATATATATAT
>OX155952.1:21229709-21331773 GCA_944548615.1 Micropterix aruncella | reverse complement strand
AATATATATATATATATTATATATATATATATATATATATATATATATATATATATATAATATATATATATATATATATATTATATATATTATTATATATATATATATATATATATATATATATATATATATATATATATATATATATATATATATATATATATATATATATATATATATATATATATATATATATATATATATATATATATATATATATATATATTATATATATATATATATATTATATATATATTATATATATATATATATATATATATATATAATATATATATATATATATATATATATAATATATATATATATATATATATATATATATATATATATATATATATATATATATATATATATATATATATATATATATATATATATACATATATATATATAAAAAATCTTAAGTTGGTAGAACTGTCTTTATTTACTCTATACCTAGAATGCGCGCGAACTGTCAGCCATTTTGATTAGAACAGCAATTGAATTGTACACCTTAAGTAAGTGCGTCACGATTTTCACAATGAGCCAAAGTATTGAACAAAGAGTTTGCCTTAAATTTGTGTTGCGAACGGATTTTCGTGTGCCAATTCCCTAAAATGTTAGAAAAGGCTTATTATGAATCAGTTCTATCCAAACACGGATCTACGAGTGGTACAAAGCATTCAAGGAGGCCGAGAGATCGTCGAAGACAACCCTCGTTCCGGGCAACTCTTGAGCTAAAAAATAGCGTAGATTTGCGAATTTACGTTGTATATTACACATAAAAAGGGTAAATACAGATACAAAAAAACGACACTATGAAACGTTTGTCACTAACTGATATCAGAGTACCCTGGTTCGCGAGATCCTCGAGGTCACGGAAAGTTACTGGACAACTCTGAGTTGCCATATCTTCTTTAGATTTTATTTTTTTGCTGCCGTCCACTGAGATAGCTCAAAAAACTCTTGGTCGCAGATTGTGAGAATACTAAAATGGAAAGCTTTGTTAATAATAGATTCATATCCAAGATATCGAAAGCTTTGCTGTTGTGCAAAATGACTAAGCGAGTCACTTTACTATCTTCTGTAGCAATACATTACTGCGATAAGGTAGTCGATAGAAAATTAAGGAGCCTGTGTATTGGGGATCGGGAATTTGAAAAGTTCAATGACATTCAAAGTAATTACAAAAACTCAAACTCTTTGGTTTATTTTACAGATCCCAATCTTCAGACCGAAATGGCTGTAAAGACAGTATTAAAGAGAGAAAAAAAAAATGCACATTTAATGTGCATTTTTAATCTAAAACACAAACGTATGTACTGAGAAACTCCATGTGTAAATTCGTTATAAGTAGTTGGTACACCCACACAACCACATTAATCTTTCAAAGATCAAGTTGGAGCGTACAGGGGCGCTAGTCCAGAGTTGCAGCCGTGCCGCCGCGACATATAGCGGCCACCGGCTTGCCAGCGCGAGCAGGAATAGACCCGGCTGCCCGGGCCTTCAATCGCAGCGCGTGGACTATCTACGCACATCCCCTCCCTCTCGTGATTACGTAATATGTGGAAGGCCCCCTATACAAACCTATCGAAGTTATCGGAAGTAATATAGTGCCTCTCTTGCCATCTCCTACCCTATCAAAAACAGGAAATTACACAATATATCATAACACCTGTTACATCCGCCTGTATATTACTTAACTGTTATATATATCTACATACACATATAATTTAATGCATGAAACATACACAATCACAACGTTTGTATATGTATTTGATTGCATTGTTTAATTTTATTGTTAGAGTTGTTGGAGAGCTCCAAAACCCTTTTACTTTTATTTGTAAAAGCTACTAATCGGGTTTTAATAATTTCTAGTTGAAAACGCCAAATTTTCACTAAAAAAATATAGATTTACTGATTCCATTTAAATTATTCTTCACATACAATACACACATTATAGAAATTAAATTAAAGTACATAACAAGAAAACAATTCCTTGCAATGTATTAGGTATTCAATATTAGGTATATAGGTAACCGATTAGTAAAGCTTCTTCCGGTAATGTCGTAAAGGTAGAGAGCTGATCAGAATTCAATAACTCAAAATCGCCGACCCAATCAAGACTGTCATTCACGCTGCGAGTTGGGCAAAAAGCATTCTGCCGTTCCTGAGCTGTTTCTCTGGCAAGTCCAATGTTCCAATTGACAGGCGCCTTAATTAAAAAGCTCGCAGTAATGATGAATTTAATTAGTTAATACTCTTTGCGGGCTGACAGGAAGGAGAGCTGGAAGGGTGGGAGTCATTTGAGCGACTCGTTCGTTCGGTTTATTAAAAAAAAACGTCCAAAATAACGAAATAACTTATTTTTCTTCAATTATCATTTAAATGTTACTATAAGGTTACATGTATTAGTTTATTTTGATGAGAATACTTATTTTATAGCTAATGTCTTCAACAAACACTGCCTACTTTTTTTTACTTTTTTTGAGATATAAAACAGTTATTGTAGCTTTAATATAAAAGTTAGATATTTCAAATATTAACTATTTATATATATATATATATATATATATATATATATATATATATATATATATATATATTATATATATATATATATATATATATATATATATATATATATATATATATATATATATATATATATATATATATATATATATATATATATATATATATATATATATATAGATATATATATATATATATATATATATATATATATATATATATGTATATATAATATATATATAAGAATTCGTTTAAGGATGACACTTTGATGAAAAAATAAAAATAATAAAAGCTACTTACATAGCTGGAAGGTTTTCCCGGACTGGACTGGGAAATGCTTATTGTTTAAACGAGATGTATTCTTGGATGAGTACCACTTTCGACGGTACACTGTAGGTTTAATGGGATCCCTTTATCGCTAGCGAACGATCACCCTTCATCCACATCTCAAAAACAAAGCGTATCCTTTTGCAAACCAAAATAAAATGTCTTTATTAAAGACAAATTTAAGCAAAAACAATGAAAAAAATCACAATCAAAGGTCTCTTAAATGCGGAATGACATTTCGAAAATTCGATTTGAAATTCGAATATATCCACTCTTTAAAAGGACGATATACGATTGCTGGGCTCGCTATCAGCCAGCTATTAAATGAAAATAAAAATAAAATACTTCATTTGCTCGTTCCCATGAAATAAGATATAAATCGTAATTTCTGGTCGAGAAATATATATATATATATATATATATATATATATATATATATATATATATATATATATATATATATATATATATATATATATATATATATATATATATATATATATATATATATATATATATATATATATATATATATATATATATATATATATATATATATATATATATATATATATATGCGAAAAAGTGACAACCGTTCATTTCACATTCAGCTCTAGCGTATTGCCCCGTCTCGTTCACACAAACTTATTTCCGATTTTAGTTCACGAAGAAGCGCAATCGAGCCCACTTTCTTACTTATATATGTCTTATATGGGAAAGGTAAAATGTATAAGATTTCACAAAATCATAACATAAAAATGTTATGATAGATGCAAAAACTGATAGTTCCAACATTGATGTTTTGTTAATGGAATACATTTTTAGCTACTACTCATTGTTTTCATGATATTAGCAAAAAAATGAAACGTTTTTTATTCATCCCGTACTTATCGCTGTATTTTAGTGTATTTTCATAGCCAAATTGGTTGAGGACCGTAACATCCCCCCTACACTCATACCCAATCGGTTTTCCTTAATCAAAACACGCAGAGCTAATGCTCTTAACAAACCAAATAAAATACCAAATCGAATTTGACAAACTCAATATAGACGATGACAAAACATTTCGGGTTCGATATGCGAATAATGTCCAAGGCCCACGGTGTATTCATAATTCTTTAAAAAAAATAAGCGAGAAAGGGCGCCCATTCTTACTACAGCGGAGTAAGTGAGACGGCGATACGAAAAGGAAAATAATTAAATTTCCTTCATTCCGAATTTGCTATCCCCACCTCGGCTCCGTTGCTCTTTTGTCAATTTCTTTCGTTTTCATAGCGACCTACGTATACGGTATAAGGCAGATTACGGCGGATGGAAAAAAACGAGATTCAATTCTATGTACGTTTCTTTGAACATGCTTAATAAGAAAACCTTTAGTCGATTAAATAAGCATGCTACACAATCATTTATAACAATGCAATGAGTTTAAAAAATCGGTTGTGTCCCGCCATGACTTTCCCGGCAGTAGCCAAGGACTGGACTTTATATTAATATCATAAATTAAGCCGATGAGCACCCTCTCTCGGACGGCGGACGAACCCGGTTGGGTTCCGTTGCGACCGCCTCGGGCGGCGCGGTTCGTTTCTTGGATAAAGGCGGGGTTTGGCCAAGTGCTAACAGATGGCCTTAACATTTGATGTATTTGATGTAAAATGTATAGTAATTGAAATATTATTAGTGTAGCTTGTATATGAGATATTCCACCTAACATTCACAACTAGAGCTGTCAACTACAACGGGCGAACCAGTTACTTGAGGAAGTTTTAACGAAATGTATCGTTCTGTCTCCCGTGAGGTGAGCGCAGAAGACTTAGGACAAAACAGTCCACCGTCAAGCTCCGCCACCTGCCCGTCAGAGGCCAAGGCCTTACGGCAAGGCAGAGGGAAGTTAGCCTCGTCCCCTGACTACCAGTTTTGGCAGGATATCTCCGTCTGGAATTAACCTTCAGGATACCTCCGTCCTTCCGACTGGTTACGGGTCCGAAGTCGCTTACGCGACCTATTTATACCTGTTGTATTACAGCGGTAATTCAGTTAGAATTTATCGCGCACCTGGGCGTTCTTTGCCGGTAGTGCCACACGGGATCGAATGGCCAAGGTCATTTCAAGATTGGCATGACGACAGGTCAACATCCATCCCCGCTGCTTAGGAAACAGCGTTATTTCTATAGTCTCCAGACCCCTTTAGCAATTAGTCAGAATGCACAACCGATTGGCTTCGCTGACCGGTGCGCAAACCGTCCAGTGGCGCCGGGATGCAATCTCACCGGGACAAACCGGTCCACCAGCTCTGAAGCCTGAGACACGGGAGTCTTACCCGGGGTAGCCTTCCACTCAAGGAGGCTTCTGAATACGAGCTGAATTGTGAGTTGAGCCGATCTGAGAACAAACCCAACATTCACAAGAAGAGCTGTCAACTACAACGGGCGAACCCGTCACCTCAAGATGTTTTAACGAAATGATCGTTCTAACTCCCATGAATCTATCTTCCGTGTATACATTTAAATTAGATCGTTCTATCTCCCGTGTTCTATATCCTGCTCCAAGCAGTCCCTGATGATTTTCTAACCTGTAGTGAAGGGGACCCTAACAACTGGCTCCACCGGGTATTCCAGTGTGCCCAGTTTTGCCAGTCTGTCGGCCTCTTCGTTGCCGGGTATGCCTTGATAACCCGGTATCCATATTAGGGTGATTTTGTTGGCTTTTCCCAATTTGTTGAGCTCTTGGATGCAGTCCCAGACCACAGAAGATTCTGTGGTGGCTTTAGCCAAAGCGTCCAGTGCTGCTCTGCTATCAGAGCAGATGGGGATTTTTCTATTTTTTACCTCAAGTCGACTTCGGAGTTTTATGCATTCCAATATGGTAAACGCCTCAGCTTGGAAAACCGTGGCATATTGTCCAAGGCGGATGCTGCTTCTGTGGTTGTGTGGTCTATTTGTTCCTGATCCTGTTCCGGCTTCTGTGATCCATTTGTTCCTGATCCGTCGGTGAACCAGGCGTCCGTGTTGAGGCTTTGGAGCCACTGCGGATTCTTCCAGTCTTCCCTGGTGGGGATTAGGATTTTATAGGACCTCTCTACCAAATGTTTTTAAGTAGTGAATGATTTTTTAACTCAGTCAGTGAATGAATAGGAACTTCTCTTTTTATATATGAGATTTACTGCTATAAATCTAACAGCACAATATAAATTTATTTATATAAATAAACGTGATTAGAGATAATGTACAAATGCTTATTACAAATGGTTTATGTGCTAGATTAAGTTCATTCAAATCAGTCTTAACTTTATTGTAAATTTTAAAACTCATTTTTATATTGTAATAAAAAATGAAATTGTTTTAAATGAGATTATTAAACAAAAACGTAATATATATATATATATATATATATATATATATATATATATATATATATATATATATATATATATATATATATATATATATATATATATATATATATATATATATATATATATATATATATATATATATATATATATATATATATATATATATATATATATATATATATATATATATATATATATATATATATATATATATAAATATATATATATATATATATATATATATATATATATATATATATATATATATATATATATATATATATATATATATATATATATATATATATATATATATGTCCGAGAGAGTTCTACATCTACAAATACTAGAGGTCAATATTTTAAATTATTATAACTCCTCAGCTGCGGGCGGCTCATATATGAGCCATATATGGGCCATTTTGTGAGCCAGCCGCAGTCGATGGGTTAGATGCGGGCTGCTCATATAAGAGTCACATTTAGGCCATTTTGTAGGCCAGCCGCAGTCGATGGGTTAGTATATGATTAATATAAAAATTTTGATTGAAAATTTCCTATATAGGACAAAAACACCATTTTTAAAGACCGAATATATTACGATTTAGAAATCTTTTCAAATGCTTCTTAATTTATTTGTCATGTATAATGTACTACAGGTAAGGGTACTATATTAATTTATTAGTAGATTCTTTCAATTTCTCTTGTATTTCATTAAAAGACATTCTTTTAGTTTCTGGCATAACAAAATAAACATATATGGAAACTATGAATATGCTGAACGCAAACAAGTAAAAAGTACAGAATTCGCCGATAGTCGTGTCTATCACTTGGAAAAGTTTAGTCACTGCGAATGTGAGTAGTGTTTGGTAGACGCATATGATGCAGATACACCAGTATTTGACTGCAGAAGGGAACATCTCAGAGAGGAGTATAGATGGTATTGTATTCAAACCAATGGAAGCTGATATTTTCAATCCGAAAATACCGACCATAGCCATCCAGGAGAACGAGATGTCGATGATTCCTTCCTGAGATAGATGAATATAGCTGCCTATAACAAGGTTGGCGGTACAAGCCCCCGCACAAGATATCAGAAGGAGGAGTTTGCGACCACCGCGATCAACTATTGGTAACAAAATCCAGTAGGAAATCAAAGAGACGACGAGAAATAAAACGACGGCTTCTGGTGGATTCAGCGGACAGTTAACGTCGCGGAATAGTTTTTCCGCATAAGACATGATTGCGAAAGTCCCGGAAAATTCCTGTCCGTAGAACACCACCACTGCTAGAGCGAGAATTTTTAAATTAGTCTTTTTCGACATTTCTTTGAAAGTATCGAAGAATCCAAAAGTAATATTAGTTTCTACAAATTTCGATACTGATTCAATTTCTTCTAATACTGACTCTTCTCTTTTAACACCTCGCAGCCTCATCAGTGATTTCAATGCGTGTTTCCGTCGTCCAGTTTTCTCAAAGAAATACGGCGACTCTGGTACAAAAATGAACATAGCGATAAACAGTATTGGGATGCACAAGGCACTTAAATTCAATTCTTGTAGAGTAGTCCTCGGTCCGATGATCGCTGAATACAATAAACCGATAATCCCACAAGAGCCGCATACGAATAACAGTGCACCCCTTCTCTTATTTTCTGAAATCTCTGATACATAAAGTTGACAGCAAGACACAGATATTCCATTACCAACCCCCATTATCATTCTTGCAATTATTAATTGTACAAAGTTTTGGCTTAAAATAGCAACTAGCCATCCGATAATATGAAAGAAAGATGATGTGAGTAACGTCTTTTTCCTTCCAATTTTGTCGACGAATAGCACGGTGATCAACGGTCCAGCTATCTGCCCCAAATAGACGATAGATGCTATCCAAGATATTTGGCCATAGTCGAGGTTGTAGCCAGGGTACGGGTCGGATAGATAGTTCATCGCTGGTGACATCCAACCAATGACAGCTCCCATTGCCGCCATCGACATCGAAGCTGTAATAATAAAAAGACAAACGAATCCATAAATCATGTTTAATATCGTTAACAGGTATTATAGGTACACACATTCTCGAATAAGTTACACCCTCTAGCATCGAAATCCCTACATTTATTTAGCCACAGATGATTTTAATGCATAATGTTTACTTAAAGAGTTTGGTAGATTATCTCGTACAATTACTGATGTCCAACTACCGACTACGACGATATCTCCATTCTCGCCTGAATCATTGCAACTTCATTGATTTTCTAGACTCAAAATCTACGGATAGAATTATCGTATCAATTGATGAACAATACATATAATTTGTAATTTATTTAATTAAAAAAATACCAAATAGAAATGTCAGATTATAGAAAACTTTAGTGAAAAATAAACCCGTAATTGAATTCAATTCATAAAGTATTGATTTCATATCTTCAAAATATTATTAATTCCCTAGATAATTTTGTTTAGATAAACGGACCTCCTGAAAGGCAGCTTTTTTGGTTCTGAAGCAAAGAAGCAAAGCGACAGTAAAAACATATTAGTATATCTATATATTATATAAAAGAAGGTTGTGACTGACTGATTGATTCATCATCGCCGAGCCGAAACCGCTGAAGCTACAAATATGATTTTTTTCACAGAGGCTCCTTTCAGGTGGTAGGCGCTCACTAAGAAAGGATTTTGCAAAATTCAACTACTAACGGATCGAAAAGGGATGATTTTTTGAAATGATCTCTCTGCTTTTATTGCGGTTTTCTTAATATATCCTAATCCCTATGAAATATTAGATCGGTTTTACTCAAGAAATATTCATCAGATAAATGCCTAGTAATGAAATTTAGGATTTGTACCTAAACATCTCTTGAAGGGAATAATCGGGATTAAAGTGATCGAACAAGGCTAACATTTTTTTCTTGCGATTTTCTTGATATATCCTAAGTCCGAGCAAACCAATGCAGGGTCCAAGCGTATTAAATTCATAAAAAAACAAACCAAAAGTAACTTTTGATTGAGAACAGTAGATAGACAAGTCAAAACAAATTTCTTAAAGTTTTAGAACATTTAAAACTAGAAAAACAAAAAAAAACCTGTCCGTCTGTCTGTCTCAGTCATCGATATTTCAAGAACGCGCGGAAGAAGGGGCATTTATAATGTAGACGAATAAATTCGTTCCAATCATAAAACTACAATAATATTTTTGATTTTATGCTTTCGTACATTACCCGCAATAGTAGCGTAAATCTGCGGCCATATTGAATATTTTTCATCATCACTTGTAACATTTTGCATTTTGAGAATTCTCTAAGCACGTTTGTCTCTATAATTCAAAATCAACACGTTACACTACTATAGCATTCATGCTGTTTATCCCATGGCCGTGTTTTTCCACATCGCAATTGATATCAGACTATTACCGCCTTTTAAGGTTTTATGTTAAGCATCTTAGCAAATGATGTAATCGATATGTAAATTATGTTGTTGAATTATTAATTGCCGATTTTTTTAACAAAAAGTTATGAGAATTGCCGTGTTTATTAACCCATTTGCGGCCAAATAATATTAGTAGACATAAAATAACATGTAGCTAATTTTATAGTAGGTAACTCGGCATATACTACAAAAAACTAGTTCAACACGACACCGACTTATGTTTATCTAACGTAACATAGTACTAATTGCTTCATACCGTTATTACTGATTGGAAAACCACGTGATATGATAGGTCTTTCTTCTGAAACATAACCAGTAGGAGTTTTCATTAGTAACCCCTACCTAAAATTATAAATTTAAGTGTGCTTCAAAATTAAACCCAATCTACATTGAAATCGAATTAATATTTTTTATTTTTAAGAAAATGCCTCCAACGATATTAATAAAAAAGTCGGTTGTGTCACCCTAAGACTTTCCCGGCAAGCAGGCACCAAACCACCAATTCCTCCCCCGAATTCCCCCGAACCCCCTCCCAACGCCCCCCCCCCCCTCCTTCCTAAACCCACCCTCCACCGCCAAACTCCCTCGCTTCCCCCAAACCCCCAACTCCCCCCCCTCAATCCTCTCCCCCCCCTCAAAAACCACCCCCCCCAGAACCCTTTTTGCATCCTAAGCATTTGGGTGTCTATTAAAGAACTCTAGATAAGGCAGGATAGGAACCCACGGAAGAAGAAAAATATCGGAGGAAGGAGAATATTTTCGTCCCGAACTTTATATATCCTGAGTACTTGGTATTTTTTTGAAGTTAAAGCATTCCAGATAATGCGGAATAGGAACCCATGGAAAGAGAAAAATTTCGGAGAAGAAAAAATATTTTCCACCCTCCCCCCCTCCCCCCAATGTCATGTTGCCTATGCCTATCAGAGTGTTATTTTTTGAAATTCCAACAAGAGCTCGGGGTGCAATATCAAAGACTTCTTCTTTCACAAATTTGCCCTTTCAGTCACAGCAGTCAATACAAAAAAATATTGTTTGTTCATGATTTGATCCCTCTTCAGTATAAATTGCCCTTATTGGCTATTCCTGGGAAACATTTTATTTACTTTTTTTATTTTTTTGTAGTGATAATACCCACTGCTCACAGAAAGGGAATAACTCTTACTCAACAGCAGCATTTCCGATAGATCAAAGGCGTTGCCACACTGGACAGGCGGCAGAATATAGGCAATGTTTTATTATATAAAGACTAAATTTTAACAAAAAAAACCGACTTATTTTTTTTTATAAGTGCAGTAGCCATGTCATGGTGATACTTAGAACGGGCTATCATAATTGAATGCGTATACAAAATTGTATGTATGTGCTGTTGACCGTTGAGGAGTTCCCTCGTTGGAAGCCAATCCTGGATGCCGCAGTCCTTGGTGAGACATAGAACGGGCTGTCGTAATTGAATACATATACAAAATTTTGTATCTGTGCTGTAGACCGTTGAGGAGTTCCCTCGTCGGGAGCCAACCCTGGGCGCAGCAGCCATGTCATGATAAAACTTAGAATGGGCTATCATAACTAAACAAAATTTGGGGTCTGTGCTGTTGACTGTTGAGGAGTTTCCTCGTCGAGAGCCAACCCAGGGTGTAGAATCAGGTCATGCTTACCATAAAAATAAATAAATTGTCATCGGAATGTGACCATCATGTAAATTTTCCATTTAAAATGATAATATTTGAGGAGTTCCCTCAATTTCTCATGGATCCCATCACCAGAACAGGATTTTGATACAAATGGGACCAATCTGTAAGTAGATATATCCTTCCGAATAAAAAACATAATTTTCCAAATCGGTCCATAAATGGCAGAGTTCTGAGATAACAAATATAAAAAAAAAGAAACAACCGAATTGATAACCTCCTCCTTTTTTTGAAGTCGGTTAAAATGAAAAATTACGGCTAATCAGATTGACAACAACTTCGATTGCTGCTTTCGTTGACATTTCCTTTCTATATCCAAACTGCCTGTTACATAAAATAATGTACCTATTTGTCTAAAAACTTTCTCAGTCTGCGTTTCGTAACGGCTTCGAATATTTGGGATATATTAGATAAGAATAAAATCCGTCGGTAGCTTAGTCTGTTTAATTTCCCTCTACCGGTAGTAAACCTAAAATATTTATTAATATATGTTGTTTAATATGCATAATTACGTTTTTTTTATTTCATCAAGGCCAGTAGAATTAGCATTTTTAATTATTTCAATATGATCGAAACTTTATCTTCGCTGCTCGATGTAAGAAAGATGGTATTCGAACATTTTTTTTAGGTATGTAAAATAACAGCAAGAATTGCTGCTGCTATTATTCTGTATGTTATTTGCAATATTGATAAAATAGTTATTTAACATATTTGCAACTTGTATTTTGTATTTTGACTTGTACTTGTCTGCTATTTTGTAATTTGTCCTCATCCTTCTTTTCGTTTAATACTTCAATTGCAAAAGGAGGGTGATGAAAGTATATTTTAGTTAGGCGGTTGGAACGGTTTACTATTAAGTTTGGTTTATTTAATAACCCAAGATCAAGTATTCGGCTTTTAGTAGTTTGTATGCCGTTAAATAGCTGGGGATTGCATAATGCCATATGATCCACTAGAGTTTCTGCAGTACCCCATGACAATCCTGACCAACTTTATGACTCATTCTTTGAATTAATTAGAGTTGAATGTAAGAGAAGCTTTATATCTAAAACGAAATCGATCAGTGATCGCTTATGCTTTAGTGATTGGGCAACTGTTGGTATTTACAAAAGTCGTAATAAATTATATGTACTGTATAAAGAAAAAACTTATAATCATAGTACGACTTATAAGACCTATGTAAATAAATATTCCAAAATATTCAAACGAGCCTGTTCCACTGCTAAGTCAATTTATTTTAAGAATAAGATCAAAAACTCTACAAACAATATTAAAGCTACATGGAATATTATTAATAATGATACAAATAGGATTATATCTCGCACAAGGGACTTTCATTTAAAGATAAACAATTTAGACATTAAACCGGATATGGAAGTTGCGACTGAGTTTGACCGATTTTTTACTAATATACCGTTAATAACGACTAACGCCCTCAAATCGTCTTCCATTTCAGCTGAGATTCTACTTAAAGAAAGCTGAGATTCTGTTACGGACTTCGCTTTCACTGTTGTTAACTGCAATGATATAATAAATGCCTTTAAAACAATTGATATAAAGAAAACTATGGACCTTTGGGGATATTCTGTAAAAACTACTTCATACATCACAGATACATTTTTGAAAAATTAATTCTTAGACAATTGCACACACATTTTAACAATTATAATTTACTTTATAAGAAACAGTTTGCGTTTACGAAGGGCTGCTCAACCATAGATGCGGGAACCGAACTATTGACAGGTATATTAAATGCCTGGGAAGAGTCACAAGACGAATTAGGCATCTTCTGTGACTTGTCTATGGCATTTGATTGTGTACACCATGATACACTAGTCAGGAAATTACATCACTGTGGCATTAGGAACAAGGCTCTCGACATTTTCTCGACAGCACAAAATGAAAAAAAAAAATCGCGTTCACAATACTTTCCCTCCCGGTCGGTTGGTGGGCTGGGAAAATAAAAGAGGCAAACAATTTTTTTTCTGTTTAAGACAATAGACTATTACGCTGTGACCTCGCCAGTACCTTAGATAAGAACGGGACGCATGTCATCAGAAACGAAAAAAAAGTTTTTCGCTTGTCAACTCTGCCGTAATTCAATAATTTATTATGATGCGATTTTAAGTCCTAGAAGAAGAAAAAACTGTGGAATTTTAAGTTATGTAGGTCCTGAAATATTTTATTCAATATTTAATTATATGCATTACGATAGGCATAGGTATGCCTGTATAAAGCCTGTATGTATTTCGTATAAAGGTCAGTAATTATTTTTTTAGACGATGTTCTCAGAGACTTATACTGGGTTATATGAAATTGATGCCGAAATTGAATATGCCTCCGAGAGTCAATAAAGAATTTGAGAAAATGATAAACTATAACTTTCATTTATTTTAGTGCTATTTTGGAAAACTATAAGGATGATTATCAGATGAAGGCAGTGGGCTGTGGGCTGGTGGCAGTGTTACTTTGATTTCGATTTTACAAATTTTGAAGTTTGTAACATTATAGCGTTGTTTCAGTAATTCAATGACACTTAGACCCTCTTTCTTAGGGATTTTAGTTTTGTCACTAACTTACCTATGGAGAAAGTTAGTTCGAGTCCTGATGGACCGTCCATTTATAAAACAAATCTTCCCGTGCAATCCTATTTCAGTTCACTAAGTAGTCTCTTACATTGCACGACATCATCGAAGTAATCCCCAATTTACTAACTGCCGTCTTTGTGTTGTCTTGCTTTGTTTTGTAATCCCGTGAATACGGACTAGAGTCCGGCCGAAAACCATTTTACTTTAACTGGATGAAACCGAAAACGAATTTTGACATTTCGTGCATTGTCGGCCTTAAGCCGAAACGAAAAACGAAAAAGTATATTTTAGATAATAAAGAAAATTACCTTCTTTTGTGATAAAAGAACATTTATTTCAAGTATTTATATTGACATAACCTTGCCAAAGAATGATGGGCACAAATTCAACCTGGTACCGGCACCAATCGAAATGAATGATACATCGTTGAAAAGGTATTTTTGTATAAAATAAGAATAACGTGGCGCTAATCCCATTTCACTGTCCGATCGCTGTCTACCTTGAAATTTATTGTGACGTTTTTTGACACTTTCTATTAAAATATTTCAGTCTGTGTAATTTTTCTCCATTTTGGGATACTTATTAAATATCTATATTATTTATAATTATGAATTATTTATTACCTCGGTAAATAAAACAAGTACGAAGCAAGTTTTATTATTTATTGTGTATAAATACATAGTGCAAAATAATGCCAGTCTAAATTCGACGTGAACAATGGGAAACGAGACCACGTGGTCACCTAACTGATATCAGAGAACGACTGGCAAGGCAACCTAAGCAAGCGCCTCAGGTGCCCGCCTCCCTCGCCAGGGAGCGGGGGAGGGAATAATACCGGTTCCTGCGTTACTAGTCATCTGCTTACTTACACTCAGATTTAATAGTAATAATAATAAAAATCTTGCTTGAATATGATATATCAATCGATGTAATTGAATTGTTTTTTTAGATGGATAGATCCACCTAGCTTTAAAACTTCTTGATCGATTTTGGTGTGATTTTCATAATTAACTAGTTATTTTTTTTAAGCTTAAAATCTGGGCTGAATCGGAGATACGTTTTTTATAAATATATTTCGAGCTAAAAATCCAGTATCTTATGAAGAGTATATTTCAAAACGGACAACTATATGGGTTTGTCGTCATAGTAGGGTTTTATTCACTTAAAAGAGCTATCCAACGATGTATGACTCATCTTGATTGGACATGGGTACCATAACGCCCATCCTCCTTTTTAGCAAGCAAAATGATAATTACAAACGTTATTAAGTACAAGCAAATATTGGGCCTGATTGCGTTTCTTTGTGAACTAAAACTGAAATTAGTTCAAACGAACGAGATGTTAGAGCGGAATATGAAACGAACGATCGTCGATAAAAACTACCTGTTGAACTTATACTCGTCCGAATAAATTTGAACACATTCCAATGCGGTGTTAGATTCAGATTCTGGTGGATCCTTGTTGGGTAGTTTAATCCGAAAAAGTGACAACCGTTCATTTCACATTCTGCTCTTATGTATTGCTCTGTCTTGTTTACACGAACTAATTTCCGATTTTAGTTCACGAAGAAACTCAATCTAGCTCATTATATACACACGTATATACATACATATATATGTACATACTTAAGTAACCAGGCTTAAACTCGTACTAAGGCAAGCTTACCAAATAAACAATGCCTTTTGTGTATACCTCAAATTACACCATATTAGAAATAAGTTATGTATCTTAATGAAGACGAAAATGGGTGATCAGATGACAGATACTCACCACATGCATAATGATCACAAAATTAATGTCCATTAATGACAATTTAAACATCGTTCTTGCAGAATATTGCCGAAACCGGAAAACGTTATTGAAATTTGGTCGGACTCTAATGCCGACGTCATAGCCGTTCTGCTTGACCATTATTTTATTTGCTTCAAGCCACACAGAGGGCCAGTTTCAATAACCTAGGTCTTTCATAGCTTTATACTTATCAATATCGATACCTAACCGGGCCGCACACCTGAGCAGCAAGCAGCAAGCGTATAGCAAACGCTGTACAGTATTTGCTTCTCCACATTTAGCACTTAAAGCATTTGCGGCGTAAATACGCAGTTTGTGAGATGTCGTCTTCCGATGAAGATGACTTTTTCATGTGGCAATTATTACGAAGAAATAGGAACAAAAGACGGTACTGGATACATCCATATAATCGCGGTCACGAAAATTTTGGAAATTTCAAAATATCCAAAGAATTTATTAATGATAGAGAAAAGTTTCAGTCGTATTATAGGATGCTGCCAAGTACTTTCAAAAAATTGTTACATTCAGTTGGTCCAAGGATGATGAAAAAAAAACACACATTATCGAGAATCAGTTTCTTCAGAAGAACGTTTATTGATTATAATAAGGTAAGAAAAACATTTATTGTTTATTTATTGTAGCCGTTCTTGTGGTTCTTCCTGAGGCTGTAGTACGTCCGAAAAAGTAGAAAAAAACACACGAGCATCATCAATTCCTGACGAATGGTCAGAGAGGGTGACCTGAATGTCTTGTTCAGGAGGACCAGAAAGCGCAGTGAGCTGACTCTTTGGGAGCTGGTGCATGACGAATGTGGAAGTGGAAGCCGTTGGAGAATGGCAATAGTTTGAAGGCCGTCTTTGTGATTGTTGACTTTGTTGAAAAAATTGGTTATGAGTAGATATTGAAGATTGATCAGAATAGCTGGAACCTTGACTTTGTGGGCGCTGGAGTTGCTGTCTAGATTTTATTGTATTTTCTATTAGATTTAGCACTCCTTTTTGAAATGATAGCTGCTCTAGTTGCGACATCGACTTCATATAAGGTACTATGCTCAAAAGGAAGTGCTCGCATGGGTCTTTTTGCTCATTAGTCATTTCGTACTTCTTTTTTTTCGAAGTAAAGTAATCTATCGCACATTGATCTGCAGAATTAATTTCCTTTTTATTTATATTCTTTTGGTATTTATACTTTTTGCTTGTATGATGATCTGTAGACGGGTGAGAAGGTAAAGATGATGAATTGTCTGATGGTGATTGAACATTTTCATCCTGTCGGTTATCAACTTTTGTTATTCTCCTGTTTTCTGCTATTTCAGGCGGTGACGACATATATTGGTATTCATCTTGAGTATTAGAACTGGCAATAATTTCAACTTCTTCTTGACTTGAATCAATTTCAGTATGAGGAGTATTTAGATTTCCTTCCTGGGGACGGTTTTTTGTAAATGGGTTTAGAAATCTTAAATATTGTCCCAAGTAATATTCTTTCTTCGCGCCGGCTTTGGAACCACTTTTAGCTTTAGTATTCAAACTTCGTATATAGGATGAACGTATAATTTTCCATTTATTTTTACATTCCTTGGCTGAAATAAATAAATAAATATTAATTAATAATATAATCATCATAAGAAACTTATTCCACTGTAATTTCTTCCAGATACTTGGCTACGGGTTCATCATTCAGATCAATGTCATATGCATTTATGAGGGGCGAAACAACTATTGGAAAAATAATAAATGATGATTGTGACATTATTTGGGAAATTTTACAACCACAATATATGCCAATACCAACTAAAGATGACTGGTTACACAAATCAAAGAGATTCCTAGAATTATGGAATTTACCTAATTGCATTGGGGCTATTGATGGCAAGCACATTCGTCTTAAAAAACCAATAAATTCGGGGAGTAGTTACTTTAACTATAAAGAATTCTTTTCTATTAATCATAAGGCTTGCGTTGATGCAGATGGATTATTCACAAGTATTGATATTGGAGATTATGGCAGGAGTAATGACTCTGGAGTTTTTCGAAGATCAGCTTTGGGTCTGGCCCTTTCAAATAAAACCTTAAATATTCCCGATTCTATGGCATTGCCAGGTGAAGAAGAATTCGATAGATCATTCGATTTTTATTTTGTAGCAGATGAAGCATTTCCTCTTAGTACTAACATAATGAGACCTTTTAATTCTAGAGTTTTAAATAATGATCGTCGAATATTTAACTACCGTTTGTCTCGAGGACGAAACATTGTTGAATGTGCATTTGGTATGCTGGCATCAAAGTTTCGTATATTCCAAACTCCTATATCAACTTCAGTGGATAAAGCTGTCAAAATTGTGAAAACCGCGTGCCTATTACATAACTTCATTAAAATTAATGAAAAAAATAGAATGACTTCAACGACGGAAAATGTTACAGCTAATACAAATATTCAAAATCTTGACAATCAAAGAGGAAGACCGACTGACAATGCCATTGAAAATAGGGAATATTTATGTCAGTATTTTCAGAAACCTTATGGTTCAGTACCATGGCAGTATAATTTTATATAAGTAGGTACATACCTGGTTCATTAAATCGCTCACTAATTCTATTCCATATTACTTCAGTAACTCTTCTATTACTGTAATCTTGCAGTTGGTGATCGTAAAGAGCAGGATTTTGTTCGACTTCTTTAATAAAAGCAATACAAAATTCTAAATCGTCTTTCATTCTCACAAATGCTGCCTGGACCGCGACGCAAAAAATGAACGTGTTTAATCTCGTAAATGTGCGGCGCGCATGCTGTCACGCAGCAAACTACGCCGAGTAGTAAATGCTTCTCATGTGTGCGTACTGTATAGGTGATTGTATGGGCACATTAAATGCTACCTAAAGCATTTGCTGTACGCTTGCTGCTTGCTGCTCAGGTGTGCGGCCCGGTTACTCGGAAAAAACAACGCCGTAGCTTACAATACGATTTGAGTAAAATGCAAAACCCTAAAAAAGACATGTATCTATAACGAGGATAATTTTATGGGATATTTATTAAAAGAAAATTGAAGTAATTGTAATAAATAAGTTGTAGCGACATCTTTTACCATATTTTATGACTTGCGACTCGTAATTTCAGATACATTTTGATGTACGCAAATGTGTGAAGTATCTCTTTCTCTCTCTCTCTAATAGGTTCCTTTTCTACAGGTGAGTTTTAATTAACCGGCATCGTTTTATATAACCATTTAAGAAAAAAAAAATGATTTTAAATATTTTTTAATTTTAATTTTAATTTCCAAATTTGAAGAGCTTGACTATTAAGTAAAAGTTTGACAAGTGTTTGAGAACTCTTCGTCATCTATCGGTAGGTAAAATATCGCTAAAAAACAATATTAACGATATTTTACCTACCGCTAGATGGCGCATCGTACTCAGCGCTTATGCTATTTTTCACTACCTAAAATTTTTATCTCCCCTTGAAGAATTCCGGTTAATAAAAACTAATCCCGTATATAAACGAAAACAACCCTTTCTTGTCACGGCCTGAATGTAATAGACATTGGCATTCACGGTCACCAGACGGAGTTTGTTATACGGATGGAGTAATTACCTTCAAGCAATATATTACCTATGTACCTTTGTAGAAACTATAAAATTCATATTGTAACTTTAAGCGATATCCCTAAACAAACAGACGAGGAAAGTACTTTTTATTACATATTATCGATTTCTCCATGTGGAATAGAAAATGATCATAGTCTACCTAAAACCGAAATGAATTGATATACAAACCAAAGTATATAGCAACCAGCCCTATAAGATAGTGACAGGAGATGCTTTCATAGAATGGCTACATAAATTGTTCGAGGGCCCGCATTGCGACCGCTCCTTCACCGAGAGGGCCCTACTCAACACTCACATGCTTGTTATAAGATTACTCTAATAAATAAATAAGCAAACACGTGTTTCATATTTTTACAAAATTCAACCCCTAAAGTGGTGAAACAGGGTTCTAAACTTTGTATGAATAAACAATATTAGATGAGCTTTTTATTTCTAAACTTGGTAGGATTACTCTAATAAAAAAGAAGAAAATACATCTTTCGTGCTTTTTTAAAATTCAACCCCTAAAGGGGTAAAAAGGGGTTATAAAATTTGAATGGAGAAACGATATAGATAGACTTTTGATTCGAACCTTTGTAAGATTACTCTAATAAACAAATATGCATATAGATGTACTAAGTTTTACAAAATTTAACCCCTAAAGGGGTAAAACGGGGTTTAAAAATTTCTATGGATGAATGATAACAGATGGACTTTTTTTCAAAACTTTGTAAGATTACTCTAATAAACAAATAAGCAAATAGGTGTTTCATGTTTTTTTTTTAATTCAACCCCTAAAGGGGTGAAAAGGGGTGAAAAGTTTGTATGGAAAAACGATATTAGATGGAATTTGTAGGAATAATGTAATAAACATCTATAGGCAAATACGTATTTCGTATTTTTTTGAAATTCAACTCCCAAAGGGGCGAAAAGGGGTTTCATTTATGTTAAACAAATAAGCAAATACATGTTTCATGTTTTTCAAAAATTTACCACTTAGGGGGTGAGAAGGGGTAAAAAACGGCGCTAGAACCTCATTATAAATTCAACATTTGTCTCGATAACATGCGTAGCGCAAGCACCGCGATGGTTACATCTTCACGCCTTAACTACTTAGTTGATCATCATGAAGTATATATTGACAGGGGTACAGAGAAGGACGTAGGATACCTTATATATTACACGCAAAAACTTACCACTTAATTGAAAAATAGGGATCTATCTTACCCCAAATTTAACGCGAGCGAAGCCGCGGGCAACAGCTAGTTATTCATATTATCGAGTTGATAATTGTTTTAGGTACATACTCGAATAAGTCACATCTTCTAGCATTAAAATGTCTCAATTTATTTACCCAGTTTATATTGTTATAGTTGATTAATACCATTATACATCCTTTATATAACTTTAAAAACAAGGGCGTTGGGTAGATTATCTTTTAGATTGCTGTTGTTACCGAGTACGAGGATATCTGAGAGGAGATACGAGGACGAGAGAATAAGAAAATATTAAAACTTTGGTGGAAAAAATCCATAATATTATATTCTTTTAGAAAGTATAAAATTCATATCCCATAAATATTATTAATTCCCTAAATGTATTTTTCAAGATAAGCCAATTTTACCATGTTACTTTCTGACTAAATATTTCTTTTTAAAATATTTAACAATAACATACATTACAACCTTTAATGTATATTGTTTACTTCAACTGAAAACAATTACAAAGATCTGTAAATGTTTTTTGAATGAATTTTGTAATTAATTAAATTGAATGAATAATCAGCCGACAATCACAACGCACAATTTGACTTAGACAGTGGAAAGTCAAACGACACCATTTTTTGACGTGACAACGTCTTATAATTCGATAGAGCCGGCTGCACGCACGAAAAAACATGACTCATGCGGCGTTACCTCGCTCTGAGGCGTTCCATTTAAGGCTTGAAGTGCTTGAAGGCTTGAACGAGCGACAAAGAGGCACAATCGGCCTCCGCGTTCGGCAGCGTTCGACATCTGTCTCTCTCCTACTTGAGTGAGCGATGCGTCTGCGTGGACAGCTGCTATACAATAATACATTTACATGTTTTCGTCAAGTATGATGTGCAGTGAAAAGTGAATGTGGTGCCAGTTGTTTACAGCAACGATAATTGCGGCGATAAAGGTAATGATTCTTTCGATATTAAATATATGTTCAGTGATATATTGTCGAATATTTGTGCTTTCTGACGATAGTTTACTGACGATAGTTGAAAAAAAAAATTGACCTAATTGTATTTATGCGTACAAATAAATGTAACTTGATCAATTCAATTGTGATTTCCATTTACCTCCTTCTCTATATCCATACAAAATATCTATCAAACAAAAAAAATTAAAATTTTCTTTTGAAAAATGCAACTATTCCATCAGTATTTTCTTATGACGTTGTCACGTTCAACTATCGTCAGTAAACCGACTTTACAAACAACCGATTTAAAAATAAATATAATTGTCACGGCTAGGAAGAGCTAGGGATTCTTTTAGAGGGATCCTGTTTCTTTCAGACGGGATCGTCTTAATGCTTTTGTCCAATGTACTGGCCGGTATTCCACCATACTGCAGCAATATACATCATTTTAAAGCGCATGAAATACAGGATGTATTCAGCCAAAATATTCAGTACATATTGAATTCACATCTTCTTCCGTAGGATACGCTGGTAAATTTTTATTTCATATTTTATATTTTATTCTAACCGTGATAAAAATTAGGATTTCCTATTTTTTTACATTGAATAAACCATATATTTTTAAAATAAATCACTTAATATGGATAATATTTAGATATTTGCAATAAAAATGACGTTTGATAGAATGAAAAAAAATATGTTTAAAAATATTATTTTCATCGTATTTAAAATTCCTGAAAGTATGCCTAAATCCCGGCTTTATATAATAAAACGTTCTTAGATATAATATTTTGCTAAAAAAGTCCACGTTTTAAAACCTTTAGAACTACATAAAAGAAAAAAATCTCTCTGTCCCAGTCATCGATATCTCGAGAATGCGCAGAGAAAATTGCAGTTTATAATGGAAACGAAAGGATTCTTTTCCATTATAAAATTACGCGTAATGTTTTTGTTTTGATGCCTTAAAATATATCTAGTACATTTCCTGCAGTGGTAGCATAAATCTGCGGCCATATTGAATATTTCTCTGCTTTACGCTTGCCTTTATAATTCAAAATATTCACTTTATCTGCTTATACACATCTAAAGATAAAGGTTAACATCTCAATCTATAAGCGGCTATTGCCACCTACTATTCAGGTTTGAAGTAAGGTGTAAATAAAGTAATAGATATAGTATACATAATTTTATAGTTGATTTTTTAATTCTCTTTACCTAGCCGCCGTATTTTTCCACATCTCAATCTATATCCGGTTATTCTCACCATTCAGGTTTAAGGTAAAGCGTAAATAAAGTAATAAATATAGTATAAATATGTTATTGTTGATTTTTTAATTGCCGAATTTTATTTACCAAAAGTTTTAAGCAAATTTGCGGCCAAATAATAGTAAATTAGAATGTAGCTGACTTTAGAGCAGGTAGCATTTTAGAGCACTCTTAAATGTACAATTGTAGGCTATGGATATCGTGCAATCACGAATAACATAAAAATAGAGTGCGATCACGAATAACATAAAAATAGAGTGCGATCACGAATAACATAAAAATAGAGTGCGATCACGGACAACTTAAAAATTCACGTCCTACTCGTATATACGACTAGGACGTACATTTCAAGTTCACGAGGTCCTATGCCGGTGTTATCTTCTACGATGTTATCTTTTATTTTATTTTATTCGGTAAACAAACAGAGTTAACATGTAACAACCACAAAATTTACAAAATAATCCTATTACCAATGTAATGTTTACACTATTCATACTATAAATTGTACATATTGTAGTCTAGCACAATAGTTGTCGCAAATGTGCACTGCAAATATTGATGGAAAAATTCATAAATGAACAATCGAACCAGTTTAAACCCTTCTCGCCCCTGCTTCTGTACGACAACGAACAATCAGATACTTTGCAGCAAGCAGTCATAAAGTTACAGATTCAGCCATAGAGTTCTGACCGGAGACTCTTCGTCACATACCGCACTCGTAGGTAATACCCTACTAAACAGCGTTACATTAAAAAAAAATAAACTATTAACATGATAAGTCTCCCAAGAAGCAGTAAAAAACGCATTGTTTTATCAAACGTCCGATTGATCATAGTTTTTATTGATTCCTGTCCACGAGGGTTCCACAACATAGACAATAAAACCTCCCATTCAATTAGGATAACAGCATAGACAGTAGAGGTCAATATTTTAAATTATTTAACTATTCAACTGCGGCCATTTTCGGCCAGATCCAGGGCGCCCATATATAGGCCATTTTGTGAGCCAGCCGCAGTCGACATGTAATATAAGTTTCATATAAATTGTTGATCCTAAATTTCCTATATAGATTGGAAACTTACTTGGTAAAGATCGACAATACTACGATTTAGAATAGGTTTTCAAATACTTTTTAACATTTGACACGCCGATGCAAAATTTGCAACGAGTAAGGTGAGTTGATTTATTTATTTGGTAGATTCGTTCAATTTCTCTTGTATTTCATTGAAAGACATTCTTTTAGTTTCTGGCATGAAAAAATAAATATATAGGGAAGTGATGAACATGCTGAACGCGAACAAGTAAAAAGCGCAGAATCCACCGATACCAGAGTCTATCACTTGGAAAAGTTTTGTCACTGCGAATGCGAGTAGTGGTAGATAGACACATATAATGCAGACACACCAAGATTTGGTTGCAGAAGGGAACATCTCAGAGAGGAGTATAAACGGTATGGTATTCAAACCAAAGGAGGCTGCTATTTTGAAGCCGAAAATACCAACCATAGCCATCCAGGAGAACGACGTATCGACGATTCCTTCCTGAGATAGATTAAGATAGCTGCCTATAAGAAGGTTGGCAGCACAAGTCCCCGCACAAGATATCAGAAGGAGGAGTTTGCGACCACCGCGATCAACAATTGGTAATGCAATCCAGTAGGAGATCAGAGAGACAATGAGAAGTAAAACGACGGCTTCTGGTGGATTCAGCGGAGAGTTAACGTCGCGGAATATTTTTTCGGCATAAGAAGTGATTGCAAATGTTCCGGCAAATTGCTGTCCGAAGAACATCACAGCTACCAGAGCGAGAATTTTTAAATTATTCTTTTTTGACATTTCTTTAAAAGTATCGAAAAATCCAAAAGTAATATTAGTTTTTACAAATATCGATACTGATTCAATTTCTTTTAATACTGAATCTTCTCTTTTAACACCTCGCAGCCACACCAGTGACTTCAATGCGTGTTTTCGTCGTCCAGTTTTCTCAAAGTAATACGGCGATTCTGGTACAAAAATGAACATGGCGATAAATAGTATAGGGATGCACAAGGCACTTAAATTGAATTCTTGTAGAGTAGTTCTCGGTCCGATGATCGATGAATACAACATACCGATAGTCGTACAAGAGCCAAATACGGTTAACAGTGCACCTCTTCTTTTGTTTTCTGAAATTTCTGCAACATAAAGTGGACAGGAAGACGTAGATATTCCGTTACCAACCCCCATTACTATTCTTGCTATCATTAATTGTACAAAATTTTGGCTTAAAATAGCAACTATCCATCCAATAATATGAAAGAAAGATGCTGTGAGTAGCGTCTTTTTCCTTCCAATTTTGTCGACGAACAGCAAGGTGATCAACGGTCCAGCTACCTGCCCCAAATAAATTATAGATGCTATCCAAGATATTTGGCCGTAGTCGAGGTTGTAGCCAGAGTCCGGATCGGAAAGGTAGTTCATCGCTGGTGACATCCAACCAATGACAGATCCCGATGCCGTCATCGACATTGAAGCTGGAATAATAAAAGTCAAACAAATCTATGAGTTATTACTAATATCAAGTTAACAGTTTTTTAGGTACATACTCTAATAAGTCACAACCGCTAGCAATCAAATTCAAATTTAAATTTAAATAGTATATCAAAATTCCCCAATTTATACACGCAAATGATTTTATTGCCTAATGTTCGCGTTATATTGCTGTAGTTGGTTAATACGATTAGATGTCTTTTATATAGCTTCAAGGACAAGAAAGTGTGGTAGATTACATCATTTACTGATTGTCTAGCTTATAAGAAATAATAACATATATCAGTGTTATTTATATATCAAATATATATATTTTAATTCAATTTTAGTATGTCCATTCCATTACTTAGATTTTATATAGGCTTATACATATGGGTTTTGAAAATTTTAGAGCAAGAAAATAAAAAAAAAATACGTGTGGCACTCGGGGACTGCCGCGGTAAAGCTATTGCATAGCATTTTTAACAACTTATGCAATTATAATTATTTATTTATTTTATTTTTCTGATATCAGATAACTGAGCTCTATCGGAAAACGTTGAAATTATTCCGAATCATTTGCGGCTGCGGAAGCAAATGATTCGGAATAATTTAAACGTCTTCCGATAGAGCGCCGCGCACGAATTTTTTATTCGATAAAGCAAAAAAACCGGATTATTCGAAAAAAATCGTAGATGAAAAGAGAGATAATTAAATTATCTATAAAATGGTGCAGGTTTCATAATAATACGCCAGATAGTCTTTGCGTAGTAGTCGTTTTTGTGTTCGGTTAGACCTAATTTCACAAATTAATTACACTATGTAATATAAACAAAATCTAAAATATTCAAAGCGTAGAATATTAGGAAAATGTTCTTGTTTAACATATATTTTTTTTGAATCGTAAGCAGTACTCGTTCAAACGTAATTATCAGTTTAAAATCAATAATTTTCGTTAAGAAATTTCTTCATTTGGTCGCCGCGCTGGCCTAGGCCCGCGATAAAAGCTATGCAATAGCTTAAAAAAACTGTTTGTCCACCTCTGTCATCGATATCTTAAGAACGCGCGGAAAACGGGGACAGTTTTTGATGAAAACGAACGGTTTCTATTTTATCACAAAATTTACACGGTATGTTTTGATTTTATATTCGAGAATATAAAATTTCTTACATTACCTGCAATAGTAGCGTAAATCTGTGGCCATATTGAATATTTCTCTGCTTCACTTTTAACACTTTGCATTTTCAAAATCCTCTAAGCACGCTTGACTTTATAATTTAAAATAATCAATTCATCCTACTATGTATCTCTGAAGATAAAGCGTTCATGCTCTTTATCTCATAGCCATATATTTCTACATTACAATCTTTATCCCGTTATCAGAACTTAGTTATCATATCTGGATATAAGCACCATAGCAAATGATAATGATATGTAAATAATGTTCATGTTGAATTTAACAATAGCCTAATTTCTTTACCAAAAGAATGCTCCTAGATATACATACACTAAAACGTAGCAAATTTTATAATAGGTAACCCTTGGTTGGTAATAGGTTACTCGTGGCCAAAACAAATCCTAGTCGCAAAATTTATTTGAAAAGGAATATATTTTTTAAAATATATTTTATAAATCTGTGCGAGTATTGAGTATGTATATTTCCTTACGTATAAATATCGTTTTAAGATTGTATAATTTATTTTAATTTATTTATTGAAACGAGAAGGTATAGAAATTATTTTTACACAATGATTTTGCGTCACTCCTAACTAGCTGTGCCTGTTCCAAGAAAAACGCCAATTTTATATGATATTATTTAAATGAGAAAAAATAGTTTAATGAAAAAGATGATATGAAATTGTTATAGTAAATTTACAAATAAAAATATAAAATAAAATACTCAAAATAATTACTCAAAAATCTAAATAATCATTAAATAATAAAAGTAGTAGAAAATTATTATAAAATAAATCCAATACAAAAGATTATTATAAATGTTTTTTTTTAGGGTCTGATTCCGCAGAGCAGTCTGTTCATTGACTCAATACTGAAAAAAACCGAATGAGGCAATACTGGTGATCCCGCGAAGTTGTGACTTCGAGCGTTTATAAAACACATTTTTTTATGTAATCTAAATATGGTACATACAAGGTTACTTTCATTGGTGAGCACTAGACGGGTGGGTTAGGTTAGTTTTTTTTTTTGATATACACAAAATCTCATATATAAAGAGAGAAGTTCCGATTCATTCATTCATTCATTGACTGACTCATCAACGCCCAGCCCAAACTCTTAGACCTAGAAAGCTGAAATTTTTAACATAGGTTCCTTTTAGGACGCAAACGCTCACTAAGGGCGGATTTTTCGAAATTCAACCCCTAGGGTGAAAAGGGGTTTCACAGTTTGTATGGAAAACCTATATAGATGTACTTTTTAATTCGAAACTTTGAAAGACTACTCTAATAAACAAATAAGGAAATAGGTGTTTCATATTTTTTCAAAATTCTACCCTTAAAGGGGAAAAACGAGGGTTTGAAATTTGTATGGACAAACGATTTTAGATGGACTTTTTATTTCGAAAGTTTGTAAGATTACTCTAATAAATAAATAAGGAAACACGTGTTTCATATTTTTTGAAAATTCAACCCCTAAAGGGGTGAAAAGGGTTTCCATTTTTTTATGAAGAAACGATATAGATGTACTTTTTAATTCGAAACTTTGAAAGACTACTCTAATAAACAAATAAGGAAATAGGTGTTTCATGTTTTTTCAAAATTCTAAGGAAACACGTGTTTCATATTTTTTCAAAATTCTACCCTTAAAGGGGGAAAACGAGGGTTTAAAATTTGTATGGACAAACGATTTTAGATGGACTTTTTATTTCGAAAGTTTGTAAGATTACTCTAATAAATAAATAAGGAAACACGTGTTTCATATTTTTTGAAAATTCAACCCCTAAAGGGGTGAAAAGGGTTTCCATTTTTTTATGAAGAAACGATATAGATGTACTTTTTAATTCGAAACTTTGAAAGACTACTCTAATAAACAAATAAGGAAATAGGTGTTTCATGTTTTTTCAAAATTCTACCCTTAAAGGGGCGAAACAGGGGTTTAAAGTTTGTGTGGATAAACGATTTTAGTTGGACTTTTTATTTCGAAAGTTTGTATGATTACTTTAATAAATAAATAAGGAAACACGTTTTTCATATTTTATAAAAATTCAACCCCTAAAGAGGTGAAAAGGGGTTTCGATTTTTTTTATGAAGAAACGATATAGATGTACTTTTTAATTCGAAACTTTGTAAGATTACTCTAATAAACAAATAAGAAAACAGGTGTTTCATGTTTTTTCAAAATTCAACCCCTAAAGGGGTGAAACGGGGTTTCAAAATTTGAATGAATGAACAATTTTAGATGTGCTTTTTATTTCGAAACTTTGTAAGATTACTCTAATAAATAAATAAGGAAACACGTGTATCATATTTTTTCAAAATTCAGCCCCTAAAGGGGCTATACAATTTGTATGGAGAAACGATACAGATAGACTTTTTAAATCAAAACTTTGTAATATTACTCTCATAATCAAATAAACAAATGGGTCTTTCATGGTTTTTCATAATTTCGCCCCTAAGGGCGAAATTTTGAAAAACCATGAAAGACCCATGGACTTTTTATTTCGAAACTTTGTAAGGTCACTCTAATAAATAAATAAGGAAACACGTGTTTCATATTTTTTCAAAATTTCACAACTAAAGGGGTGAAAAGGGGTTTCGAAATTTGTATGGAAAACGATATAGATATACTTTTTAACTCGAAACTTTGTAAGATTACTCGAATAAACAAATAAACAAATATGTCTTTTGTGTTTTTTCAAAATTCAACCCCTAAAGGGGTGAAACGGGGTTTCAAAATTTGTTTGAAAAAACGATATTAGATTAATTTTGTAGGATTACTTTAAAAACCATCTAAGCAAATATGTGTTTCGTATTTTTTTGAAATTTCACCCCTAAAGGCGTAAAAAGGGGTGTTTAAGTTTGTATGGAGAAACGATATTAGATGGACTTTTTATTTTGAAACTTTGTAGGATAACTCTAATAAACAAATAATTAAATACGTCTTTCGCGTTTTTTCACAATTCAACCCCTAAAGGCGTGAAAAGGGGTTTAAAATTTGTATGGAGAAACGATATTAGATGGAAATTGTATACTCTAATAAACATTTAGGCAAATACGTATTTAGTATTTTTTTAATTCAACCCCTAATGTGGCGAAAAGGGGTTTAAATGATAATAAACAAATAAGCAAATGCATGTTTCATATTTTTCTAAAATCTACCACTTAGGGGGTGAGACGGGGTAAATAACCCTAAAAATCAAAATAGAAGTCGCGCGCGACGGTTCCCGGACGTGAGAAGGCGCTAGAACCTCATTATAAATTCATCATTTGTCTCGATAACATGCGTAGCGCAAGCACCGCGATCGTCACATCTTCACGCCTTAATTACTTAGTTGATCATCATGAAGTACATATTGACAGGAGTACCTACAGAGAAGGACGTTAGATACCTTTATATATTACACGCAAAAACTTACCACTTGACTGGGAAAAAGGGATCTATCTTAACCCAAATTTAACGCGTGCGAAGCCGCGGGCAACAGCTAGTTATATTTATACTATTTAGGTACCTACTTATTGTCTATGTATTGTTAATAATTATTATTTATTATTACCTATTACTAATTATTATTAGTACCTAAAACTATAATCTACTAAATAAAAAGGTAATTTTAAACTGATTTAACACCGAAATTGTGCGTGGAAGCTATTTTTTTTAATCATTTGATGTTGGTATTGGTTTTCTCTTTAGAACAGGCTATGCCTGGTTAGAAACGATACAAACTATGTTTAATTTAAATTCTAACGGTGTATTTTTGTAACGGTGTATGTAATCTAATAAAAAAAATCTTAAAAGAGTGCATGCCATACAGAGAACGTGGCAGACTGCGGTCATATCGATTATTACTCCATTAATCGTTTTAGGCGACTTTCCGACGACCTGAGCCACCGTACCGTTATCACAGTTTTCAGAGTCGGTATCATTCAGTAACGGCTTCATATTACGGTAATAGAAAATCTGATTTTGAAGCTTCAAATCTTTGTAGAAATACATACCGAGTAAATTTTTCGATTTTTTTCTATCTTTTATACTAAATAAAAAAAAATATTTTTGAGTCGATGTTACTCGGAAATAGTTATCCCTTCTTAGACATGAAAATAAAGAAGCAGTAGCTATTTGTTATATGAAGTTTTATCTGGAATTAGCTTTTTATATTTATATATAAATTTATACATTATATTTTTTTCTTTGTAAGGTCGATACTTTGCTAGCTTTTAGTAGAACGGATATATTTCGAAATTTCAAGAGGCCAGGTAATATTTTATTATCACATACTTATTTGTCATTACTGTGTCCAACGATATTTCTATTTAATAAGAGTATAACATTCAGCGACAGCGAAAAGAAAATCCGTCGGCCGATTGCTTTTACAGATTGAGAAATGCTTTTACAGATTTAATTCTTTACCTAATGCAGTACTCTAAAATACAGACGTTAGCATTTTAAAAGATTATTTTAGACATTATATGGTGAGAGAGAATTATTGGAGCACTAGACACTACAGCGTCAGCGGACAGATAACGGGTATTTTTGGATACTGTAATGTCCAAGGTCAAGTCATTAGCTAAAATGTGGGATATACAATAAAAAACCCAGAATATATTAAAAAAAAACTACCTAAATTCAAAAGGAATGTTACACAAATATGTCCCTAAGAGTATTTATGAAATTCCTTATTGGCCATCTCGGAAGTAAAAGTGGAATCTGGAAAACTTGTACTTTTATTTTGTAAATTTGTCGACTAAACGACAGTGGGATAATAGGTATTGGTGGAGATATTGCTTTATTATTAGTTGGTGATAATATTACTTTGATTTCGAATTCACAACATTTGAAAGTTGTAATATTATAAAGTATTATAGCGTTGTTTAGTAATGAAGTGATACTTAGTCTCTCTTTCTTGGCGATTTAAGTTTTTGTCATTGACGCAATTACGGAGAAAGCTAGTCCTAGTCGTGTTGGACCGTCAATTTATAAAACAAATCTTTCGTGAAATCAACTTTCTGTCCTCTAAGTAGTCTCTTACATGGCACGTCATCATCGATGTAATCTCCAATTTTTCAACTGCCGCGTTGGTGTCGTCTTGTTTTGTTTTGTAATTCCGACCGAACGCCATTTTATTTTAAAGCGGTCGAAACCGAAAACGAAATTCGATATTTCTTGCGTTTGCGGTCGTAAGCCGAAACCGATAAAGTATGTTTTATATCCAAAGTAAAGAAAATTGCATTTTTTCGATAGAAATGAAAATTTATTTGAAGCATTATTAGTGACATAACCTAACCAATCAAGCTAGCAAGCAAGAAAAGTATTAATTACAAACATTATTATATACAAACATACAACTTATTTGGTGACGATCAAATATGCTATGAATAAGTTTTTTTTCAAATGCGTTTTAAATTTTGGGTATGGAAAGTAGATTCATTGTCAGTAGATTCTTTCAGTTTCTCTTGTATTTCATTGAAAGACATTCTTTTGGTTTCTGGCATGAAAAAATAAATATATAGGGAAGTGATGAACATGCTGAATGCAAATAAGTAAAAAGCGCAGAATCCGCCGATAGCAGAGTCTATAACTTGGAAAAGTTTTGTCACTGCGAATAAGAGTAGTGGTAGGTAGATGCATATGATGCAAACACACCAAGATTTGATTGCAGAAGGGAACATCTCAGAGAGGAGTATAAATGGTATGGTATTCAAACCAAAGGAGGCTGCTATTTTCAAGCCGAAAATACCGACCATAGCCAGCCAAGAAAAGGACGTATCAACGATAGCTTCCTGAGATAGATGAAGAAAACTGCCTATAAGAAGGTTGGCGACACAAGTCCCCGCACAGGATATAAGAAGGAGGAGTTTGCGACCACCGCGATCGACTATTGGTAACGAAATCCAGTAGGAGGTCAGAGCGACGCAGAAAAGTAATACGACGGCTTCTGGTGGATTCAGCGGAGAGTTAACGTCGCGGAATATTTTTTCAGCATAAGAAGTAATTGCGAAAGTCCCGGAAAATTGCTGTCCGTAGAACATCACCGCTACCAGAGCGAGAATTTTTAAATTATTCTTTTTTGACATTTCTTTAAAAGTATCGAAAAATCCAAAAGTAATATTAGTTTTTACAAATTTCGATACTGATTCAATTTCTTCTAATATTGACTCTTCTCTTATAGCACCTCGCAGCCACATCAGTGATTTTATTGCGTCATTTCGTCGTCCAGTTTTCTCAAAGAAATAAGGCGATTCTGGTACAAACATCAACATAATGATAAATAAAATAGGGATAAAAAGAGCGCTTAAATTAAATACGTGTAGAGTAGTCCTCGGTCCGATGATAGATGAATACAATATACCAATAGTCGTACAAGAGCCGAATACGGTTAACAGTGCACCCCTTCTCTTATTTTCTGAAATCTCTGCCACATAAATTGGACAGCAAGACGTAGATATTCCGTTACCAACCCCCATTAGCGTTCTTGCTAATATTAATTGTAAAAAGTTTTTGCTTAAAATTGCAATTAGCCATCCAATGATGTAAAAGAAAGATGCTGTGAATAAGGTCTTTTTCCTTCCAATTTTGTCGACAAGTAGCACGGTGATCAACGGTCCAGCTACCTGCCCCAGATAGATAATAGATGCTATCCAAGATATTTGGCTATAGTCGAGGTTGTAGCCAGAGTCCGGGTCGGAAAGGTTGTTCATCGCTGGTGACATCCAACCAATGACAGCTCCCGATGACGTCATCGACATTGAAGCTGGAATAATAAAAGACAAACGAATCCATCTTCCATCAATCCATTCTTAATATCTTTAACAGTCGTTTCAGGTACATGATCGAATAAGTCACATCTCCTCAACAAAATGCCTCATTTTATTCACAAACGATTTTATTGCATAATGTTTACTTCATAATATGTTAGTTGGTTAATTGCATTAGAAATGTTTTATAAGTTTCAAGAACAAGGAAGTTTGGTAGAAAATCTCCTAAAGTACACTGTAATTCAGTCACCGACTATCAGGTTATCTCTATTCACCGCTAAGGTCGTTTGCACTATTGCAAATTCGGTCTTTTGTCTAAACATTTTAATGAAGTATTATGCCAGTATTTTGTTGAAAATATTCGGATGGAATTATCGTATCTGTTTTATCGTAACTATTATCAACGATAAATCTAATTTAAAATTGATAAATTTTTAAACATAGAACACCTGCGGTTAAACAAAGACACATTATATTAGATTTTAATAACAATTATAGAATTCACATCCACTAAATATAAATAAATCCCTAAATGGGTTTATCTAATTTAGCCTATATATTTGGAAATTTCATTTTCTTGTTATTTTACTTTCGCCGCCTATAAAGAGACCAGGAGGGAAAGTATTGTAAACGCTCTAAATTATTTTATTTGACATAAGGACGGAAAAGCCATTTTGAGCACCCCTTGACGATCAGGACTATTTCCAGCTTGAAGTCTGTCTGTGTGTATTAGTCCATGATAGATCTTAAACGCTTCATCCGACTGAGCTTCGACTGAGATTTGAGTTTAGAAAACTATTTGCTTGATATATTGAAAGTTAAGGAATCCTATGACACTCGGAATGATATATCGGTTATAACAATACCACATACTTCTAAATCCGTTCTAGAATTTATATGTTATAGTGTAATAAGGAAACGAAAAGCATACACGGATGAAACCTAAAGACATTACACTTTTTTTATGTTGGGCAGTCGTGTAAAAACAAATCAAAAATAGGTTTTGCTCGAAAACAAATTTCTTCAAGTTTTGGAACATTTAAAACTTGGAAAACGAATAAAAACTGTCTCTCCGTCTGTCCGTCTCAGTCATCGATATCTCAAGAAAGCGCGGAAGAAGGGGTAATTGACAATGGAAACGAACTAATACGTTCCCATCATAAAATTACATGAAATATTCTTATTGTATGCCTTAAAATATGCTTCTGTACATTACCCGCGATGGTAGCGTAAAGCTGCGGCCAAATTGAATATTTCTTTGCTTCACTTTTGACACTTTGCATTTTGAAAATTCTCTAAGCACACTTGTGTATATCAATCTATCCGACTACGTGTCTCTAAATATAATGCATTTATAGTCGTATTTGCCAGATTGTAATCTTTATCCGGTTATTGCTACTTAATTTTCAATTCTGATGTTAAGCACTTTAGCAAATGATAATCATATGTAAATAGTGTTTAATTTAGACTGACATAATTTATTTACAAAAAAATAGTGACGATTACCTTGTTTCTTAACCCATTTTCAGCCAAAGAATACTGGTAGACATACATTATAATGTAGCTAATTTTATACAGCAATCTCGGTGTATACCTACACAAAAAAAAGGTTCATCGCGACACCGTATTATGTTTAACTAACCTAACATAGTACTAATTGCTCCATGTCATTATTATTGATTGGAAACCACGTGATATGATGAGTCTTTCTCCTGAAAAAAATCAAGTGAGGTTTTTTCTTTAGTAACCACTGCTTAAAATTCTAATTTAAGAGTGTTCTAAAATGAACCGCAATCGACAACGCATGTTTCCCAAAAATGGCATTAACCTGGCTGGGGTCATGTAGAGTTTTGGCAAAATCCGTTAACCAGTTTGTTAAGCAACCTCGTGTGCTTCAAAAGGTCACCGCAAACAGACTGTTAAAGACGTACTTTAACAAGACAATTAAGATTTTACATTCCTGAAATGTACCTAATGGATGAACAAACACGAACAAACACAAGCCACGGAATATTCACACACGCCACAGCAATTCGTTAGCGAGTCTAAACACCTCAAAGTCGTTCTAAAATAAAAGTCATGCTGACTATTTTCATTGGCTTACCCTAATTACCAGATTAAGGATGCAGAGTTGTATCGCTACACGAAGGGAAAGTACCAGCTCACCAGCGCTTATGACTGGAAGTTAGTGGTACCCTTACCTCTCCGAGAGAAGCTTATACACGATAACCATGCGTCCGATCTGTCTATGCATTTTGGGGTTTTTAAAACTCATCGTCGCCTAGCAATGCGCTATTTTTGCCGAATTTGCACGGAGATGTGGTCAAATTAATTTCCCAATGTGAAACTTGCCAACAGTATAAACACCCAAATATTTCTCCTTTGGGTCAGTTAGGCAATCCAAAGTCTTGTTCTTTCCCTTTCCAGATGGTCTCCGTCGATTTGTTGGGTCCCTATCCGATGACGAGAGATCGGAATATTCACATACTAGTAGTTACTTGTTGTTTCAGTAAATACTGTTTGCTTTTCCCTTTAAAGAGGGCTACTAGCAAAATCGTGAGTCGTATCATGGAGCATGAGGTTTTCCTGCGTTTTGGTGTCCCTCAGTATGTTATTTCCGACAACGGAAAACAATTTATTGGAAAGGAGTTTACCGAACTAATGTCCAAGTATCGGATACCTAAGGTTTACCTAAATCCGAAGTATTGCCCTCAGGTCAATCCAACTGAGAGGCAGAATCGAGGAGTTGTCACGGCGTTGGCGTTGTCTGTAAAAAACGACCATCGCTCTTGGGACCTCCACCTTTCTGCCATTCAGATAGCGATCAATTCGGCCGTTTCGGAGGCTACGGGTTTCAGTCCTTTCTTCTTGGTTCATGGTCGAGAACCTATCTTAGACGGTTCGTTTTATACCCAATCTCCTGAGTCCCAAGCTGAGGTCCTTTTTGGCAGTCGTTTGTCCTACGCTCAAGATCTGAGCGAACTTTCCGGCGTTTTTCATACCGTGAGGAAGAAACTTGATAATGCGCATGCTCACAATAAAACGTATTATGACCGTAAACACCGTCCTGCGGAGTTTGAGGTGGGCGATACGGTTTACAAGAAAACGTACTTCTTGAGCAGTGCGGGGAATTAATTTATTTCAAAGTTTGCCCCACGTTATGAGAAATGTCGGATAGTCAAGAAACTGTCGGCTCTGGTATACGAGTTGGTTAATGCTCAGGGAAAGAATATTGGCTCTTGGCATATTAAGGATTTCAAATTAAATCCTAAAGGGTCTAAGTAATTTGTGTAATTTGTATGTCTCTCGTTAACATTCTTCGGAAAGTTGTCTTTATGAGTTCGACTAGATCGACTTTAAAAATGTGTTCCTTACAAAGGTGTAGTACCGAGTGGTTACTATCACTGAAATCATTTCGTTTGAGATCAGTCTTGCTAGTAAACCTGTCTAGCAACACTGTAGATTGAATTTATGTCATGAGAGGGAAGTATGCAAGGTGATGGTATGAAAGGAAGTATTGGACATTTTTCAAATACCGGAGGAGGTATTAGTTCTGTCGTGGTCTAACAATATAGTCATCGGTTTCTTTTGTCCACAGCCAGTATTTGGTTTGATTATTGGACGTTGTTGGTGTTCCTTCAGTAGGAGTGGTGGTTTATTACGGTTGTTTAGGACACCAGGTTTTGTTGTTTTTTCTTTTACATGGGCTTTGTGCTTCCATGGTAAGTAGTACTTTTGTTGTTGAAGTAGTTTTGTGTTCTCTACGGGAAAGTGGAGAGTTTCGAATGGCAGTTGACCTCTGCAGAACTTACCTACCAGGTTTTCCACTTTAGTTAACGGGAAGATTTTGTTTATGTATTTGTATGTTTTTGTAGACTTGTTTACCCTTATTGAAGGTAGCTTGGTCATTTGGTTTAGAAGAGTATTTTTTTTTCCTGTCTTATACACTGTTATAGACGTTGTGGCGTTTTTGTTAGCCCATGAGAGTGGAGCTAGAATCGGGACGATTCATTTGAAATCGTTCGTTGGCTCTTCCGATTTCTTTTTGGAAGGTGGTCTGTAACAAAAACTGTTTTTTTGTGACATTTCTTTCGCGATTCATGCTTTTCCGTGTGCAGATTCATGTAATTACATGTTTCGGTGTCATTTGCGCACGTTTTCTGGCGTCTCTACTATTTTTCCGAAGTTTTCTGCTTCATTTTCGTAACGTCGTAATTAAGTCACAACTTGACTTAAAAGTCGACTGTAAAAGTCGTAAAAACCGTTTTCTGACGTTTAAGAAGGTGTCGAACGCTACGGTTACGGCAATGACGTCTCTATTCTCGTTGGTTCAGGCGGAAACGTCAAAAGGTGACATCACCGTGTCTTTCGGGGTTGCACTTGCGCCTTTTAAAAATGGCATTCTGGTGTGAATTTGGAGTTTGGAAGCGTAGGCGCAAGAGGGGCTGAGGATCGGCGTCGCTGCTGACGAGTATAGCGCGGCGCAGTTTTTAAATTCATGTAGTTCTTTTTCTGACGGGCGGGCGAGCACCTCTATTTTTATACGAATTATCTTTAATCCACCTGTAAAGAGCAACTGCCGTAGCGAGGCGGCCTGCTTCTTGGAGTTTTTTTTTTGAGATCGGAGTGTTCAAATTCCGGACCTACCTACTGTCAATTTTTGGAAGACATCTATATACTGCTGTGCTGTGAACATATTGATGCATCGTGTGCCTTGCACCTTCTTCGTTTTGCTGTGCCCGTGGAGAAACGGAATAAAGAACGCTGAAAAGAAGCAACGTGTTCTCATTTCCTTTTTTTTCAGCTGAAGAAAGAATTGCTACCTCCGGGCAAAACCAGTGACAAACCTGTGAGACTTACCCACCCTGTTAAATCTTGTGCTTAATTTTTTGTGTATCGAGTGCTGGTTTTTTTAGTTTCAGCTTTAACCTTTAAAAAGCTGTGGCGTCCAATTTTTCTGAAATTTAGTTTTGATGTTTATTTGCTTCGGCATTAAATTATACTTCCCGCGCTTGATTTCTGTTCGTGGTTATTCCATGACTAGGTATAACCAGGTCCAACCCAGCGGTCACATATTGGCGCTGCAGTTACATACTGGCGCTGCAGTTACATACTTCTAAAAAAAAAAACAAAAAAAACAAAATATTTTTTTTTTAAATAAAAAAATAAATTTAGAAAATAAATAACTAGAACGAACTGACCTCAACGATTGCTGACGAGCACCTCTATTCAGTGTTCCTTACAAAGGTGTTATCTATTTCAAATTCCTTTCTGAGCGCAGGGTGCAATCTCAAAGACGTCTCCTTCCGCAATCCACATCCCACTTTTTTTTACATAAATCGAAGAATAAACGTATTTCTGAGTGATCATTAAGAAGGACTTGAGAAGGACTTGATTCAGAAGTACGGCAATGGGAATTTTTACATTTCAGATAAATTCTATCGGCAATACACCGCCGTAATGCTGGAAATGTGTGATGTTCCTGGAATGTGACCGACTTGGACCATGCGGTTTTGTTCGTGAATCTCAAGGGGTTTTATTTGATCGACATTCAAGTAAACAATCAAAACAAAGATATCTTTTGCTTCGACTAGTTTGCTGTGACATCACCATTTTATTAATTGCATTGCTTTATGATAGACGACATTTTTTGTTTAGTTGTATGGTGCGTAAACAGACAAAGCTGGGGGTATTCCGACACGGGAGCAGGCGACGTACAATTGACCATGAGAGAAGCATGGATTTGCAATATTTATGCCGCAAACACTCAATGACTGCTCTTGTGATTTGTTTATTGTCATCGGGAATGCAAGCAGCACCGAAAACTGCAAACTGCAACCAAGTCGAATGGCATGTCCCTCGAAATCATTGGGATACGTGTTATTAAAACGTTTCGCTGGTTAGACCAGTCGGGCGCATCCGACTGGTCTAACCAGCCTTTCGAGATTTATACTAATCAATAACAATACTTGGAAGGAACAACGCTTTAGCTTACAATACAGTGGATTTGATTAACAAGAAAAAACTTACTAAAAAGACCTATGCACTTATAACGAGGTTAATGTTCTGAAAATCAATAAAAGAAAATTGCAGTTATTGCAACGAATAAGTTGTAGCGACATATGACCATGTTTTATCACTTGCGATACCGGAATCGCAATCGTAATATATGGTAGGTACATTTTGCTGTACGCCAAATGTGTGAAGTAAATTGTCAAGTAGTTCTGTATTAGCTTCCTCTTCTATACAACCAAATAAAACCCCTTATTAAAAACTTATATAAAATAGATGTTTTATGTAAACGGGTAAATGGCAGCAATAATTATTCCAATTAAATATTGAAAAATTAAGAAGTCTCTACGTCGAATTATAGGGTAGAATCTGTAGTGAATCTTTAGCGGTCACTCATTCGAATACTAACCCCGCCCGATGGTGCTTAACGTCAGTGATCATGAGGTCGTTACCCAGCAGGTCCTAAAGACGCTACCCAACGTGTAAAACCTGTTTAAGGAATAAGATAACAAATGCGACATTATAATGCATATTATAAATGATATATGTAAAAACTGATAATTATGTCCACCCATGTTTTAAAATGTCCCTTTAGTATATTTTTTGTTAAAACAGGTGTGACACGTTGGGTAACGTCTTCAGCGCACATTGGGGAACGTCCGTACTATCACCGACCTTAAATACCATCAAGCGGGATTAGTACATGGATGAGTGATCGCCTGGGTACCGGCACATTGTGTTATAAAACAGCCGGCCGCCTGTAAGATAATTTTCGTTAAATAATAAGGAACGTCGATACCGCTTGGAAGTGAAAGTAAAAAAAAACCTAGAAACCAAAGACGTTCAAATACTAACCCTACACCCACCAAACAAGCAATGTTGACAGATTTCTAACATCACTGGAATAGACTTTAAAGAATAAAACACTAATTACTTTCAAGCTCTGTAAATATGTTTACGTTTAGACAAAGGCACAATCATGCTCATGACTATGAATACCAGATGAATGAGCTAGGATGTGTATCCGGGATCAACGCAGTAACCGTCCTAGAAGCCAGAACATGCATATATTACATACTTGTAAAGTCGAATAATAAAATAACTGGGGCTTTTTACATACTGCTAATACAGACTATTACAGCATTCTGCTTGGACTCTATGGATACAATCAAAGGCGAAGACTAACATTGTCAAACGCAAGAAAACTATTGATTCATTACTGACTTCGACACATTATAAATGAGATATGAACTGAAACCTCTGTAGACGCCATTAAAATAACAACAAAAACATTTCTAATATTCTAAAATCACACATAGCCCATAAAACCAATAACAAATTTACACTACTAAATACACTACTATTACCATGGATGCTATTAGTATTATAACATGTACTAGAAAACGTGTCAAGCTTCATCTGGGCGTTTTTTTTAAAAAAATTACTAATTTTGGAAGCAATTTCTCAACTATTTGTTCCACTGACTAACGCTTAGAAATATTTGTCAGTGGATAGAACGAATTCCCCACAATGAAAATGTATTTACTATATTTTCATTATTTTTTCATTGACAAATCAATTAAATAATACTAATTGATGTAAGAGCCCTAAATCCTAAAATGTTAGTAAGTGGAACAAATATTTGAGGAATTATGTCCGGAATTCGTATACTTTTTAAAATAAACACCCATCTACAAGCGAGTTTAACTACACGATATACATAAAACTATCAACATGGTAAAAACTGAATCATACCCTAACCCTTGTGGTACTAATACGAGTACATTGAATTCTATTGTAAAATGTATTACTCTGCCCTTAATATGCATATCACTAGGCCAGTGATACCAGAAGTGATACCAGTGATACCAGAAGGGTTTATTTTGTATTACTATCCTTATCACTAGCTTTACGTTACAAAAAAAAATCCTATATATATTTAAATCAGCCAATGACACCTATCTACAAATATGGTCACAAGGGTGAACCAAAAAACCAACAAACCCATAATCGTAATTAGCACACTGCAAGAAATTGAAAAAAACCGACCGCAAAATAACTGATTAATTACTGGCATATGTACAGAATGTTAGCAGATTTAGAGTACGGCTTTAGATCGATAAAGGCAACTGTCGATGCAATTTTCGAATTTACTAAATTTGAGACTGGGAACCTAACATTGCATCGGCGCAGCGTCTTTCTAGACCTAGCTAAGGTATTTGCAATAGTAACTCACGACAGATTATTGAACAAAATTCAAAAACTTGCAATAGGGATAAGGGATTCAGCGCTAGACTAGTTCCGTAGCTACATCAACGAACGCATGCAAAGGGTTAAACTAGGAGACGTGAAAAGAGGCCTCTTGGCGCGTTTTTTCGGGGTTCTGGACAACGGGACCATTAATCTCTATAATACACATCAACGCTCGTTATCGGGTTCAGATTTCCGTTTCTGTGTGCCATCATACGCCGATGATACAGTAGTTTTACCACAATGTGCTTACTCTCGATGAAAGGACAAAATAGCAAAAAAACAATTTTTGATATATTTTGTATGTACCTACATAATACGTATTTTTATTTTTAGTCTTTGACTCTGCAGAGCCTTCTGTACATTGCCTTAATACCCGCAAATCCTAATAAGGCGGCGCTGGTGATCCCGGAGAAGCTGTGACCTCGAGCGTCTTTTAAAAAACTGTATTTTAAATGTAATCTAAAGACTAGCGGGTTAATTTTTATTTGTGAGCACTAGACGAATGGATCTAGTTGAAAATTGAAAATTTGCTACTGATTATTATTTATTATTACTTATTACCAATAATTATTTATTATTACCAAATCTACTAAAAGTTAATTTTTAAGCTGATTTACCTACGAAATTTTGTATGGAAGTTATTTTTTTAATAATTTGGTGTTGGTATTGGTGTTCTCCTTAAAACAGGCTATGCCTGGTTATGAGCGATAGAAACTATAAATAATTTAAATTCTGACAGTAATTTTTTGTGATGGCATACAGAGAACATGGCACATTGCCGTCATTTCAATTTTTACTCCATTACTTGTTTAAGGCGACTTAATGGCGTGCGCCAACGTTTTCACAGTTTCCACGTTTCACGTTTCCACGTTTTTCCAGAGTCGGTACCATTCAGAGACGGTTTAACATTACGGCAATGAAAAATCTGATTTTGAAGCATCAAATCCTTGTCGAGATACATACCGAGTATATTTTTTGGATTGCTTCCTTTCTGTTTTACTCAATAAAAAACTAAAATCTGTTTTGGAGTCGATGTTACTCGGAATGGTTATCCCTACGTACCTAGACAAGAAAATATAGAAACAACGTTATAAGAAGTTTTAATAGGAATTCTAGATTTTTTATATTTATTTATATTTTTTTTCAATATTTTTTATTCTTTGTGTGTTCGGAAACGTGTCATTAAAAACGTCGCTCGCTTTAAGTAAAACGAATATATTTCCAGGTGGCCAGGAAATATTTTATTATCACATAATTATTTGTATATTTATTATCACATACTTATATAAGAATATAAGGGGCTGTTTAGACGATCAAGCATGCTTGTCAAGCATTGCGTCACGGTCTGGGCAGGGATCGTAAACCGCAGGAAATATGCAAATATATTTTTTAAATATTTACTAAAAATGCCTAATTTTGTAGTTATACCAGTGAGTCACGTCATTCATCAATCAATTGCGTCTAATTAACTTGACTCCCTGGTATAAACTACAAAATTAGGCATTTTTGGTAAATATTTGAAAAAAATATTTGCGTAATTCCTGCGGTTTACTATCCCCTCCAAGACCCACGATTGGGCGATTATATGGTAAGAAAATAGACGGATAGTTTTCTTAACTTGGAGCGCTGGACATTACAGTGTCAGCTTACAAATAACGATTACTTTTGGATACTGTTACGTCCAACGTCAAGCTATTAGCTAACATGTGGGCAATAAAATGAAAAACCCAAAATAGATAAAAAAAAACTGTTGAAATTGAAACAACTGAATTTTGTTCAAATATGTTCCTAATTTATGAAATCCCTTAGTGGCCATCTCGGAAATAAAAGTGGAATATGAAAAAAAAATCTTTTGTAAATTTGTCGACTGAACAGTGTAGACAGTGTGATAATATTGGTGATAACATTGCTTTACTATTAGTTAGTGATAATATTACTTTGACTTTGAATTCACAATATTTAAAAGTTGTAGTATTATTATACCGTAGCTTTAGTAGTACAATGATGGCTAGTCTCCCTATTTTGGGGATTTATATTTTCGTCACTGACGTAATTACCAGAAAGTTAGTCCTAGTAGTGTTGGACCATCAATTTATGAAATAAATCTTCCGTGCAATCTTCTTTCATCCTGTAAGTAGTCTCTTACATTGCACGTCATAATTAACGTTTTCCCCAATTTATTGACTGCCGTCTTTGTGACGTCTTGCTTTGTTTTGTGATTTCCGTGAGTACAGACTAGGGTCCGAACAAAAACCATTATATGTTAAACCGCTCGAAACCGAAAACAAAATTCGATATTTCGTGCATTTGCGGCCCTAAATGAAACCGAAAAATTATATTTTATATCCAAAGTAAAGAAGATTGCCAATTTTCAATGGAATTGAAAGTTCAATTTAAGTATTATTAATGACCTTACCAAGTGAGTAAGCAAGCGAATCACTAATTACATACATTATTCCATATAACTTATTTGGTTTCGATCGAATATGTTATTATTTAGATTTTTTCCAAGTACTTTTTAAAATTTGTCTTGCCCGATTCACGAAGACTCATTTATTAGTTGATTCTTTCATTTTCTCTTGTATTTCATTAAAAGACAGTCTTTTAGTTTCTGGCATGAAAAAATAAATATATAGGGAAGTGATGATCATGCTGAACGCAAACATGTAAAAAGCGCAGAATCCGCCAATAGCAGAATCTATAACTTGGAAAAGTTTTGTCACTGCGAATACAAGTAGTGGTAGGAAGATGCATATGATGCAGACACACCAAGATTTGGTTGCAGAAGGGAACATCTCAGAGAGGAGTATAAACGGTATGGTACTCAAACCAAAGGAGACTGTTATTTTCAAGCCGAAAAGACCGACCATAGCCATCCAGGAGAAGGATGTATCAACGATTCCTTTCTGAGATAGATGAAGATAGCTACCTATAAGAAGGTCGGCGGCACAAGTCCCTACTCAGGATACCAGAAGGAGGAGTTTGCGACCACCGCGATCGACTAGTGGTACCAAAATCCAGTAGGAGATAAGAGCGACGATGAGAAGCAAAACGACGGCTTCCGGTGGATTCAGCGGAGAGTTAACGTCGCGGAATATTTTTTCGGCGTAAGAAGTGATTGCGAACGTCCCGGAAAATTGCTGTCCGTAGAACATCACCACTGCCAGAGCCAGAATCTTTAAATTAGTCTTTGACATTTCTTTCAAAGTATCGAAGAATCCAAAAGTAATATTACTTTTTACAAATTTCGATACTGATTCAATTTCTTCTAATATTGACTCTTCTTTTTTAGCACCTCGCAGCCACATCAGTGATTTCAATGCGTCATTTCGTCGTCCAGTTTTCTCCAAGAAATACGGCGATTCTGGCACAAAAACATAGATAGCGATAAATAGTATAGGGATGCACAAGGCACTTAAGTTTAATCTTTGTAGAGTAGTCCTCGGTCCGATGATCGATGAATACAACAAACCGATACTCGTACAAGATCCGAATACGGTTAGCAGGGCACCCCTTCTCTTATTTTCTGAAATCTCTGCTAGATAAATTGGACAGCAAGACGTAGATATTCCATTACCAACCACCCCATTACTATTCTTGCTATTATTAATTGTACAAAGTTTCGGCTTAAAATAGCAATTAGCCATCCAATAATATAAAAGAAAGATGCTCTGAGTAGCGTCTTTTTCCTTCCAATTTTGTCGACGAATAGCACGGTGATCAACGGTCCAGCTATCTGCCCCAAATAGACGGTAAATGCTATCCAAGATATTTGGCCATAGTCGAGGTTGTAGCCAGAGTCTGGATCGGAAAGTTTATTAAAAAAATTATTTAACCAATTTTTATAAATACCAGCAATGAAAATAAATAATTTTCAAAATATACTAGGAGCGTATTTGGTTTTTCACAAATTATCAATCTGTAAATTATCATTTTACTTTAAGAAGAAAAAACTTTTATTTATAAAACATACAACTTTGTATTTCCTATATAATTTCCCATACAATACAAAACGGTTGCAGCTTACCTGCTACACGACCTTCATTTTTCATTATGTATATTATTTTTTATCCTAACATAGAAAACAATTTTTAAATATTTATAATTCAGTAACTTGTATTTAAAACAAATGTTTATAATATTAATCTGTGAAGGAATTAAAACTTGCGACTGCACTACAAACACCAGCGTATTCTATATACGGATCCTTGGATCAAGTTAATGTAGGTACTCTATGAGCATAATGCCGTGTCCAATTTCGTTTCGTACATTGCAATCTTTATTTTTTACGAAAACACGGTATCCAACGTCTAAAACAATGCTATAGTATAAAAAATATAAAAAAACCATTTTGAAGAGAAGGCAGTTTGAGTTATCAACTACAACATGTGAACCCGTCACCTCAGGAAGTTTTAACGATATTTGATCGTTCTATCTCCAGTGAGGTGAGCGTAGAAAACTTGGAACGAAAACAGTCCACTGCCTAGTAACACTACTCGACCGCAAGAGACCAACGCCTTACCGCGAGATAACCAGGTTAATCACCCAGCGGGCCGACACTGGCGCTCTTACTTCCAGTTGTAACCAGATTACTCCTGTGTACAGACAGGTTCGAGGTCGCTTGCGTGAGCCTCTCCCTTACTCAGCGGTGATTCGGTGTCTATCGAATCTATCGGGGACCACGGCATCCTTTTCCCGGCTGTTTACTCGGGTAGCCGATTGGTCGTTTCAAGAGCAGTCGCCTAAAAACTACCCCCGCTCTGTAGGAAACAAAGCCGTTTCCAGATTCCCCCGGCTATCAGTCGGAATGCTCAGTCGATTGGCTGACGCCGCACGTTGCGCAAACCGTCCAGGAGCGCCCGAAGGGCGACACCTCGGGGAACTGGCTCTCAGGCAAGAGTCCTACCCGGGCTCGCACTTATGCGTGGATGCTGCCGGACGGGTGTCGACCCGTGAGTTTGGCCGACCCATGCGACAACACATGGGTCTTAGTGGCATAACTACAACAGGTTCCATTAGCTCCAAAAGAGCTCCTGAAGAGATGGCAGTCCATGATTAAGATAACTTTGTACAGAATTCCGTGTGGTAAGCTAAAACGTAAAAGTATTTTTTAAACGCTAGAAATACAGGCGCCAAGCGTATTAAATTCTTCAAAAACAAATCGAGAATAGATTATACTCAAAAATAAATTTGTTCACGCTTGAAACACTTAAAACTAGAAAAACGGGAAAGAACTTTCTGTCCCTGTGTCCGTCTCAGTCATCGTTATTTCAAGAAGGCGCGGAAGAAGGGGCAATTGGTCAAGGAAATGAACGAATTCGTTCCCAACATACAATTACACGAATTATTTTCGACTTTATGCCATAAAATATGCTTCCGTACATTACCCGCAATAGTAGCGTAAATCTGTGGCCATATTGAATACTTCTCTTCATCTTTTTTGACACTTTGCATTTTGAACAATCTCCAAGCACACGTCTCTATGATCCAAAACGATCAATTTGTACTACTATTTGTCTCTGAATATAACTCATTCATAGTCGTATTTGCTAGATCGCAACCTTTATCCGGTTTTTACCACTTAATATTCAATTAATGTGTTACGCACCTTAGCAAATGATAATAATATATAAATGATGTTGAATTTAAGGAATGCCTAATTTGTTTACAGAAAATATTGACGATTACCGTGTTACTTAACCCGTTTGCAGCCGAAGAAAGACTACTAGTAGGCATAGATTAAAATGTAGCTAATTTTATAGCAAGTATGCTACAAAAATAAATGGTTAACCGCGACACCATCTTATGTTTAACTATTCTAACATAGTTCTAACTGCTCCATGTCATTATTATTGATTGGAAACCACATGATATGAAAGGTTATTCTCCCAAAAAAAAAAACCAGTAAGGGTTTTTCATTAGTAACCACTGCTTAAAATTATAAATTTAAGAGTGTTCAAAAATGAACCGCAATCGACATAAAAATCGAAACGCATATTTTTCCCAGAATGGCATTTACCTGGTAGCAATGCATTTAATTATCACGCATAGAGTTTTGGCATAGTCTGTCAATCAATTTGGCATAATCTTCAAAGTCGTTCTAAAATCAAAGTCATGCTGACTTTTTTCATTGGCTATCGGGATGTTATCTATTTCAAATTCCTTTCTGAGCTCAGGGTGCAATGTCAAAGACGTCTCCTTCCGCAACCCACATCCCACTTCTTTTTACATAAATCGAAGAATACACGTATTTCTGAGTGATCATTGAAAAGGGCGTGAGAAGGACTTCGTTCAGAAGTACGCCAATGGGAATTTTTACATTTGAGATGAATTCTATCGCCAATACACCGCCGTAATGCTGGAAATGTGTGATGTGCCTGGAATGTGAACGACTTGGAACCATGCGGTTTTGTTCTAAAATTTAGGTCACAATTGAATGAAGTCAGAATTTCATATCAACCAAATGATTTATTTTGTTCCATTAAATTTGAAATCACGATAAATCTCAAGGTGTTTTGTTTGATCGACATTCAAGTAAACAATCAAAACAGAGATACCCTTTGCTTCGACTAGTTTGCTGTGACATCAACATTTTATTCATTGAAATGCTTTATGATATACGACATTTTTTGTTTAGTTGTCTGGCGCGTAAACAAACAAAGCTGAGGGTTTTCCTACACGGAAACAGGCGACATACAATTGACCATGAGAGAAGCATGGATTTTCAATATTTATGCCGCAAACACCTAATGTGATTTGTTTATTGTGATTGTGATTTATTGTATCACTCTTGTGATTTGTTTATTGTCGTCGCGAATGCAAGCCGCACCGAAAACTGCAACCATTTAAAGTCGACGGCATGTCTCTCGGAATCATTGGGATGCATGTTATTAAAACGTTTTCTCCTTTGTACTGTCCTTTAGGAATTTTTGCTTCGATGATGCCGTTCGTAAGTTTTTTCACCGCAAGCCGGGTGCCATGAAAAAGACGTGGCTGGTTGATATTTCGCAACGTTATGATTACCAATCCGACTTTCAGTTGGAGATTGTGAGGCGGCAATCCGATAAATTCCAGCGAGTTTAAAAAGTCGATTGAATAGTTGACGATATCATCTTGGCTAGTAACGGAATCCACCTATTTGTATGTCATGAATTCGCTAGCGATTTCACTTTCAATCTTGAAATGCAATTCGTCGAAATCAATGCTTTTCGCAGCCAACATAGCACGTTCGCTCAATCAAACATAATGTTTGTAATTTTGAGCAATGTTTGAGAACATCTTTCGGATGAGTTCGGTCTTTCATTCGTTGAACTTGCAAAAATCGACGGGTAATGTAATGCGACCAGTCGCAATGCCGACGGGGATTTTTTCATTGCGAATATCTATCAATTGATTTGAAAATACTTCTTCGGATTAGGCACGCACGTTCATATTTAATTTGAGTGTCTTAGCGTGTTTCCAGAAAACAGACGACTTCCAACATAAATGAAAATCATCGGCTTACGTTGACCGTGAAACCACTGGCAATGTTTGGCAAAAGATCCTAATATGAAAAGAAGTTATGGGCATTTTTACACAAATACGTCCAATGATTTCTCTCTATATATTGCAGTATGCATACCTTAATTCTTATCATAACTTAATTCTTTGATTACCTATTTAAATATATTTAATAGCGAAATCATTTGTATGAATGCTAATATAACACTGTAAGTGTCTTTTGCCTGTCATTGTCCTTAAAGGACTTTTAGGGCACTTTAAAGACAAATATGTTTCTATTTAATAACCGTGAAGTTGAATTTGGCTATAGTTTAGAGGTCTCGATTAGCAAGGAAAGCCCGTCGTTAGCAAACTTCGTTATTAATAGTGATTAATCTATGATAATAACTCTTGAAATATTTACTCGGTTAATAACGGTAGTAAGCAGTGGTGAGCCGTACGGACGTCAGATTGGATTTGGGGGTAGGTGGCTACGTGCCTTGATAACCAACCGCGGGCTTATTGGTAGGCAACCGCAACATTCTCTAACAACCCTCGACTAATCCCTTAGAACGTGTCGTAGAGCGAGCGACCACTCTCACTACGCGCCCGCGATCTCCATAACGTTTAATTGTGCATGATGTAGCGCAGCGACTCCCAAATTGGGATAACTACCCCTAAAAAATAAAATGGTATATTCTGAGGGGGTAAAGTTAAAGACAAGGATTTTATTATCGTTCAGTCACAATACAAAATTATAATCAACAAAATCATTTTCATCAAATATAACTACATACCTCATTAGGGATTAGTAATTAGATAGTTTTATGTAATTAATTTTTTACCTAAAATACGAATACGAGCCTGCAACGCAGAGCCGTTAGATGACGCGTCATCGGCTTACTCGTCGTTCGTTTGAGTCAGTCAGTCGTTCGCCCGCCGCTGACCGTTCACTGCCGTTCATGCGATATCGCGTGTTGCGGCCCCTCACCAAACGGCCGATCACGCGTTATCGCGTGATCATCGCTAACGAGTTTCTATTCTGGATAAAAAACTATAGCCGCCACACCAAATGCATAAGAATTCATAATTGTTGATAATATGACCAATAAACATGACCTAACGATTTAAATTATTGTTTTAATATATATATTTTTTTTAATCACCATAATATCGCGCACTCGGTTGTTTATCGTCATAACTATTCAAATATTTCTCCAAATTTGTCCAATTGATGTAGTGTAAAAGACAAAATTTATCTACTTTAAATACCTGATGTGATAAAAGTATTTATTTTGATATAATAATCAATTTATTACTACCAAATGTGCGTTAGATATAATTTTTAATTTTTTATTGTATTTATGGTTCACTATTTTAGCGATAATGGCTTACACATAAAATATAGATATATGCTGTCGCTGGCTTTTTTGTAGGACTATTTAAGATAAACATTTCCATTGTATATTATATACTTGTAACTCCAACAGTTTTTGCAGCGCACGCCAGAATAGCTCGCAGATGGCAGATTTTTTTCCTACTTCTTCTTCTTCTTCATCAGCGCGCATTCGCCCACCGTTAGGCATACGCCTCTTCAATTTATCTCCATCCGGATCGGTTAGTTTGGTTTGGCAGCTTGATCTTACCCAGAGATTCTTAACACCCCCTGCCCCGCCGTTACCGTAACCGCTGCCGTGGCTCGGGCTATTGGGGCTGCTGGGGACTGGGGGCCGTGATAAGGTTGTACTGTTCATCATGATTGGAGGTATTTAGCCCGATGCCCGCCACGTCGGCCACACGTCTTGGCGAGCTCCACACTTTCAGGAAAATATTTCCATTTCCTAGGCTTGTGGCAACCTGGTCGGGTTACTTAACCGCCGAATTGCACTATGTTCACTAAATTTATTATTTAATTATTATTTATTGTGAAGAAAATTTTCAAAACATATGTTGACGCTTAGAATTTAAATTTCGAATATCAATTTCTTAGATTTTTTTCCTACTTACTTGACAGTTATCGTTATATTTTTGATAATTCACACTATATCTTTATAAATTATAGCCTGTTTGTTATTACATACATACAAACATCCGTACAAACATCCGTACATACATACAAACTTTCGCGTTTATAATATTAGTAGGAATATATATAAGTAGGATTATCTTTTTTCTTGTTTATCCACATTTTTAAAATTTTAAATTTCTAATGTATTAGCCTTTTTTAATTGAATACTTCTTCGAATTTTATTTTATACAATAAAAGAGATGAATATGAAAGTCAAAGGCATTAGGTTGAAGGTAGGAAAAGAAATATTTGAGATATATTTTATCGTGTCAAAAGGTGTCGACTTATCCTTTCATTGCTCAGCATTTTTCTCGCCCGATTCTCGGGCCGATTCAAACGGGAATTGTTGAAATGTCACGAGCGATATTATTATATTATTTATGAGGCAAGCAGCAGATTTTCTTCAAATTGAAAAAGAAAAGAATAATTTAAGAAATAGATCTGTAAGATAACCTAGAACATATTTAAATACTGACCCGCATTCAGGGTGGACATAGATAAATGTAATTAAATTTTGTGTACCTGTATCAAGCTTAAATTTTTTTTCGCTCCAGAATCTACAGTGTTTTATCCCGGGAGCTATATTTTATTTGTGACTTAGTTTGTTGGCAAATTTACATAAAGAAGTGAAATCAATAAAATATATCAGAACTATCAAATAGTCCAAGCATGAACTATCAACAGTCGTTTCCAGGGAAAAAATCCGGAATTTTTTAAACGGTTTTACGTGTATTTTTGGACGCCGAATCCGATTACCAGGTTATCATAATATAATTTATATTGCGCATATAAAGTTTATCGCGGCTCTACCGCACTTTTAAAATGCCATTTTCTGCATTTTTCTCTAAAATACAAGAATTTACCATGGTCGAGGGCGCTTTGGCGGTGGTTTGGTACATCGGTGGAATTAAATCTGTACATATGAATTGTAGGAAATTTTGTCTACTCTAATTTTGTACTGAATATTCGGTAACAATTAATGCTTTATTCTTGAATTATAAGCGTAAAACTAAATTAAATGCATTGTTTGCGGTTTTTCGCCATTCCTGAGGTTAGCTCACCTCTGGTGAGGTCGCAAAGTTGAAAATCGGATTCAGCGTCCAAAAACACATATAAACCCGTTCGGAAAAATACTTTCGGATTTTTTTCCTGAGAAAACCCCCATATGCTTTGACTAAAAGTAGAATGGAAATAATTATCCTACTACTATTATAAACGCGAAAGTTTGTGAGAATGTATGTATGGATGTTTGTTACTCTTTCACGCAAAAAATCTGAATGGATTTTGATGAAACTTCATAATAATATAGCTTACACATCATAATAACACATAGACTATAATTTATAAAGATATATATTTTTCTAATCATAATTTTCACAATTTTCCATCACCACGCGGGTGGAACCGCGGGGCGCAGCTAGTAGGTACATTATAAAATACTAGAGGCAGTTACCCGTAGCTTGGAGGCAGATACCAAACTGCCAAACAAACGGACGCATGAAAATGACATCCATAATCATCCAATTATTCAATCAATCCATAGGTCGCCAACCTTTTATTAGCTATCATAATTAAAACAAAAAATCGATTTTCGAATGAATTCTTGAAATGGAACTGTGCGTTGTTAAGTATTAACTTAATGGCTGATTGTCTCAAAGAGCCGTAACTTTTAAATGAATTATCCGATTTGAAAAATCCTTTCGTCAATTAGTTTCATTCATCGTGATTAGTACTGCCACAAGGGAAAGCCCCCTAACGCAGGACGGCACCTAGCGTCGGACACTAATAGTATATCGACAAGTCGCGGCGTGATCGATACAAAGTCGTTGGAAAAGGAGAAGCGTACGCTTCTCGGCACCTTTTTCAACCGTCTTTGTATCGATCGCGCTGCGACTTGTTGAGATACTATTAGTGTTCGACGCTAGGTGTCGTCCGGCGTTAGGGGACTTCCCTTTACACAACTCGTTCCAAACCCAGAATTTTATCGTGTTTCCCTTCAGAAAACCTTTTATTAGGTTAATAGGTAAATTTCCAGGCTTTTCCAATATGTTTTTAAATATATATTTCTAGATTTCGTATTCCCTTTATCTACTCATATTTGCTTTCGTTATGGTCGACGCCTTCATTTCATAAATCATCGTCGGCACTATGCCATCCATTACCAGTGTAATCAATCAATAATTAAGGTGATATCAGAAAACCATTATTCTTTCTTACTTCTATTCATGTATTAATATTTGACATAGTGTATCATTCCATGCAATATGTTCCATGGCGTTTTTACGAGAAACGCGACACTACGCGATAAATTTCGAAATTTTTCTACCTCCACATGATACATTGTACTTGAAAAGTCTGAGCGACGGGGCTTTGATTAAGTACAAATCGAATAAGAAGATAATGGAAGATAGAGCCATGTGTGCGGACAAAGGGTTGTCAATATGTCTGCAGTATAGCTAAGGGTACCTATAACGTTGTTATCCGATGAACAGATGGGACTAACACTCTGACTTTATTGATATTACTTCCCAGACGACATATTATGCATGTAGGTTGTGAAGAAATGATGAGCTCGAGCTCAATTTGTTAGAGGCCGATCAACAAACGATTTTATAAACCTGGAGTGGGGATAAGTGAATTTAAGATGGAGAGCTGACAGAAATAACCAAAGTAAAGATTGTATTGCAAATTATTTTAGAGTAAGCATTAATATCAGTATTGACCACTTGATACAATAAAAAAGGAAATGAAAAACATCTTTAATACATAAAATAAAATAAGTATACTAAAATAGGAATACATAAAATAATAAAATACATAAAATAAAATAGGAAAACACATTTTTAAAAACAAGCTTTTATTAAAATGTTCTCTCTCTAGCCAACCCTGGGTGCGGTAACCGTAACATAGTGGTTTTGTATAGCATCATAATTGAAAGCTATACAAAATTTCGTGTTTGTGCTGTTGACCGTTAAGGAGTCCGCTCGTTGGAAGCCAACCCTGGGTGCAACAGTCCTGTCGCGATGAAACTTAAAACGGGCTGCCATAATTGAATGCGTATACAAACAATCGTTTCTGTGCTGTTGACCGTTGAGGAGTCCCCTCGTCGGGAGCCAACCACTTAAAGCAGCAGCCATGTCATAGTGAAATTTAGAACGGGCAGACCGTGGAAGGGTAGCCTCGTCGGAAGCCGATCCTTGGTGTAGAATCAGGTCATGCTCACCATAAAAATGCATTGTCAGTAGGAACTGAACAAACATTTAAAATTTCAACTTCATAGAATAACAGGAAGTGGTTCTAATTCAGCTTGCAAAATTTTAACTTAAAAAATAACATACATACATACTAACGCGTGTAAAAAATATTATTTACAATACGCGGATTTATTGACATGCAATATCTTACAGCTAACCGTACATTAAGTGACTACAATTATAATTTCCAGCAGTGGCAATAAATAAATGAACATATTCGTAGTTTTGCATTCAGGCGGTCACCCATCCAAGTACAGACTACGCTTGAACATGATTAACTCCGGTAACATCCGAGAACTGGTGTTTCGATGTGGCTACTGATGCTGTGATAAACAGAGTGAGTGTTTGCTTTCGGAACCTGAAACTCGATCTTTACGTACATGAATCGAGAAAAAGTTATGGCAAGAGGATTGCTTTGTAATGTATAATACATTAGTGTGTTCATTCATAATTACTTTAAAGCACTTATTATTTATATTTTTTTTTCAAAATCCGGTAGTGCCAGTCTCATTAAAATCTTTTGGTACATAAAAAAGTGACAGACAGATTTTCTACACTATAAGATTTTTTTTTTGGGATCGGCCAATAAATCTAAATCAAGATAAACGACCACGAAACCAGCACCACAGAACTACAAGAGCATCTGCAGGCCTAAATTATGCCGCTCCCCTAGTTAATTCTTCATTTGGCCGAATACAATTCAACTATATACCACCCAAAATATTCAACTATCTTGGTGATGACATAAAAAAAAAAGTACCATTTTATTCAATAAAAGAATAAAAAATGGCTTCTTGACGACATAGGTCTTTGTAGGACAGAGAACGAACTTCTGAAAATCGTCTCTTAAAAAACAATATACATACCTGCATACATTTACTATTATACTACGTAATATAACATAATAAACATAATTTAATATAATCTCATATAATACCTAAGAATAATAGTATATTATATTTATGTAGATCGTTATATTTATATATGTGTGTATGTATGCATATGTAAGTGTGTATGTGTATATGAATGTATGTGAGTACCTACGTTAGTTATGCTTCTCCACCCAAGTCAGACAATAAGTCGTATGCCAGATACAAGGTAATGTGAATGTGGGTCATCGTTTACTTCACACCATTATATAGTATGACCATTTTTATGTATTTCCGCGTTATATGTTGTTTGAAATAAATAAAATAAATAAATAAATGAAATAAATATCCTGCATAGTAAACATCTCGTTATAAACGGTCTGATATTCTAGTTTTAATAAAAGCGACCTGCATGGCAAAGAAGGAGTACTAGGATCGAATTCGAGAATATCTTTCGTGTGTAATAAAGAGTCGTGGATATATGCCAATGGGCGAAAAGTATGCCGAAGTATAAACGTTAGCCTTTCACACCCACCAATAAAACTAAGCCATCATTTTATCCTGCAAAATAAATACGCTCGATTATAACTGAATTTAAGGGAAATAACACTGAAATGTAATTATATTATTACCCGAGGAGAGCAAGATTATGATTTGTTAGTCTGCTCTCCTCCTCCTTCTGAATTATGGCGATGTCGCATTTCTCGACCTCACAGAGGAGTTATCCACCAGAGTTGAGCGTCTCCAAAATGTCTGCATTCGTTGTTGGGCCGAAATTTCATGGCCTTGACCACATCACGGAGTACAGAGATACGCTTCACTGGCTGTCGACCAGAGAGAAAAGAGACACGAGAGTTGACAACAAGCTGACATGGCTAGTCATGTGACCTGACACATGACATGTGACAAGTCAAGAGATGTGACAACACGCTTGATAACATGCTTGAAAACGCGCTGTTCAACAATACCCCGCGTCCATGAATGCCCCGACTTCCTCTACACATATGCGTTGTTGGGCCGAAATCACTTTTTGGGAAATTTTGGTTCAGATATCTCATATACAAGCTGCACTAGTAATATTTAAAATCCGTCATACATTTTAAACAAATATTATGCCAAGCTGCCCGAGGCTAGCTTAGAAACGAACCGTGCCGCCTGAGACTTTGCAATGGGACCCAGCTGTGTTCAACCGGCGGCCAAGGACGGGCTTATCGATTTTATTTATGAAATTAATATTTAGATGAAATCAGTCCTTAGCTGCTTGCCGGAAAAGTCTTGGGTAACACAACCGATTTTTATAAATTAATAAAAGAAATATTTAGGACGGTGAAGCTTTGTGAAGAAGAACAATAATAAAAGCCACCATCTCATGGCAAAGAAAGAGCCCCAGTATCGAATTTGGGCATTCTTATAGTGTTTAATAAAGATGTATTTTTTCTGTAAGTTATTAAAATAAAGTAAAATAAAAATGAGAAAATTCCACTCAAATGGAGAGGATACTGTAAGGTTTACCCGTAACAAAAAGGGTCGTCGAGGTGCGCGCGGTCGTGTCTATTCTTTGTCGCCGTCGACCAACCAAACGGTGGTCTGAAACATGGTTATAAAATGTCGCAGATATGGTAAGTGCCCCCACTCCATCACCCTAACCCCCTCCCCTTTGCCTTTACCAATCTATTGAATTCGTCCCCACAAAAGCGCCGAGCTGGCGGGAATCGCTATTGTAATGAATTTGATTTTTCGATATGTTCCTCCTGAGATGCGAGGTCTCGAAGAGGGGCTCCTTTTATGGCGACCAGAGGATCGTTTGCTCGGAGAAAATACCGAGAATTACGAGCAAGGGCTGAGACGCTCAATGGGAAGCGTTTCATACCAAATATATTGTGTCTAAGAGAGCGAACGCTCAATATTTATCGGTGGCAATATGTAATAATGGAAACTGTCGCCCATTTTGTTAAACTTCAAAAATCAATCACTTAGAATCTAAGTGATTGAGTCTTAGATAGACGAAAGCTGTTGAAAACGATATCATAAACTGCTGCAAAAAGCAAGATTAGCAGGGAAACTAATGATATTGCCATGATTCCTTTGTGTTTTTCAAAAACGACATTTATTGAGTATGATGTTTCTTAACAATATTATCAATACCTAGTTAATATATATTTTACAATACCTAGTTGATGTACATATGAAAATATACATTTATATATATGGATAAATATATAAACCATAAATGTTTTATAGAAAACCATAATAAATATTATTATAAATACAACAGTTTAAATTCTGTAACGGCAATCGTGTTTTTTATTATTTTTAATATATTTACTTGTTAACACATATTACGAAAAACCAAGGCCAATTAAAATTTTATAAAATAAAAAAATATCAATAAAATACAGTTTTTACGTAATAGGGTAAATTTCAAGGAAAGGAGTAGCAAAGCAAAATATTATGAATTTGGAATCTAAAATCATAACGTTGTATTCATCCTACAAGTATAAATACTACGTATACAGCTACTATTTATACTACAAATTTTATAGCAGGTATTGCAGTATAATCCCCATCAGGAGGCACATAATTGATCTCCACTTCAACCGATACAAAACCTGTATATCCATAATGAGGTTCCAAGAAACATTTTCAATATCATAGATGATGTTTAATGAAAATAAATCGTGAGTTATGTGCATTGCCAAAAGGATGGTGTGCCTGTAGTTGCTTACCTTTCCTATTGTGACGAAGGGATGTTGCGACAATTTATTCATTCATAATTTCTATAGAATATATTATATTTCCAGGGCTGTCCTAATTGTAAAATTTTGTTTTATTAAATTCAAGAAACTAATACGCTTTATTCGTGAATTATAAACGAAAAACTAAATATTATGCATTTTTTTGCGGTTTTTGCGATTCCTGAAGTTAGCTCACCTGCGAGGTCGCAAAAAAAATGATTCGACTTTTCCTTAAATACGATAAAATCTTGACAGATTTTTAACCCATTTAACAGGTTCAGTGACCTATTTACTTATAAAATTATATGGTACTTTAAAAACGGAATCTGTAGTGATTTTGGTTCATTATATTAATATTTCTCATAAAATGATTACTAAATTAATTTTAGGACCTTTAACAAACTAATCATTACTATCGTAGTATGTAACATGTTATGCTAACTTTGTAACATTTTTATTGAAGATATTTGTAATTATGCCTTTTATTTTGATTTGCGATGTGATGTTTATATTGCTATCCCTCTTTAATCCTGGTGACCCGTATGTGACTTTAGAGCATGACAGTCTCACATGATATGTAGAGCAATCGCGCCATCTTCTACATATTACCTGCAAAGGAATCGTTATGAGTTGTGTTCTAAAAATATTAGTACTTGTGCTTTATTATTCATCCGCGTTTTGTAAAATATATGGCTTTAGTAATAGACGTCCCACGCAAAAATAATGTTTAGCTATCATCAGCGACTCCATAGCAGGAAGTGATACGTACCTACTATGGCATACATTTCGGATCCCTCATGTTTCCTCTACAGAGTAAATGAAAAAACAAAGTACCGCTACCCTTTTCCGAAATTCTGTATTCTCATATATATGCATCTGTATAAATCATACATATTTTGGTTTGTCTCCAGACTGGTTAACCGTGGCCTGGACACAAGGGGGTATGCCAACGCAGCTAAGACAGGATGACGACAGCTCTAGCGGAACTGATTTCGACTCTGTGAAAGCTAGGTGAGTTTTGTAGACTTATAGATAATACAATATAGTCATATATCATTGACTTTCTAACATTTGGTCTTTTGATTCATTCTGACATTCTTACATGACATCATTTTGACATTCTAACATGTAAATTTTCTAACATAATTGATACTATTCTGTAAGGCAAAGCAGCGAATTGCTTTCTTTTCGAATCTCTTTGACTGCGCTACCATAGCAATAACAATAATATATATACAAACAAAACTACTTGAAAGCTTTTGAAGAGAAGTACGATTATAAATATTCAAGCGTCTTATTTATGCGTCGTAGGGTCGAAACCGATTTGGTAAATTTTGATTTCAATATCCCTTATACAAGCGACAAAAAAAATCCACATACATTTTAATCAAATAAAAACGTCGAGCCGCCCGAGGCTAGCCGAGAAAGACGAACCATAATAATATAGGAAAATAGCCATTTTAATACCACGAAAATACTACAAAAATACTAGATATTCTATCGGGTGGAGGAGGGAGGGGGAGGGAGGGGGGTGGTTGGGAGGGGTGGGGGAATCTGTTTTTTTCTCCGATATTCTTCTTTTTCCGTGGGTACCCATTCCGCCATATCGACGTGCGAAATGAGTAGGGTAAGTCGGAGCAAGTTTGAACGAAGGTGTGAAATGAGCAGGGTAATTTTTAAAATTTGTTGTGTGGGGATTTTCAAAGGTCTTTATGAGCCATGTTACACTGCGACCACTGCTGATCTATTGTGCCCGCCACCTTCTATAGTTCTGCGCTAAGCCTCGTGTCATTTAAGAACTGCAACAGGCTTTTGCCGCCAGATTGTTTTACCTCCTCAGGTTGGAGGTAATGACCATCCAAGTGGATGTATCTTATACGCATCAGCGGGCCACACTCGCACATGAGGTGCAGGGGAGTTTCCTCTGTCCCTTGGCAGAACCTGCACATTTTTGTGTCTCGGAGCTTGAGTTTGTACATGCGTTTGTTAAGGCCGCAATGCCCCGTTTAGCTGGGGATTTAGTGCGATGTACCCTGCATTTTGTGATTAAAGGCTCATACTTGGCACAATTGTTCCTTAGGCGGTCCTGAGTGGATTTAGACCGGGAGCCATCGGCGGCCACCCCGCGGGTGGCGGGGGGAGGGGGTGGAAATTTGATTCCGCCGCGCGTCACTTTGAGCGTTTTATCTTTCGGACTATAAGTACTTGGGCAAGTTAGATATCATTTTCGGGTAACTCAATGATAACAAATTCATTTCTGGAAGAAAAAAATACCTATCCATAGAAAATATATGAAATAATTGGTAAAATCCAAAAATCGTTGACATCTTTTTTTTACTTATACGAAGTTTACTTTTTAACCATAAGAGTTATCGGTATGAAAAAAATATATTCTGACAGCCACACTTACTTGAATTACAGACATATATTTTTTATTCGACTGATATTGTAAAATGTGAGTGAAAAAAAATATAATTCATCGCACGGCAGACCGGCGTATTACGTCCGTTACGTAGACGGGCATCGACCCAAGTTAGATATTTACTTATCGGATTATTTAGTTTCTGCGATTGGCCAGTGAGTTAAAAACAAGAAGTACAATCGTTATTATTATTATGATAACTATATTATTATTGTTTTTACTAGTTAATAAAAATAATTCATCATTCACACACCGTACTAACTGATATTTGTGCACATACCTTAAATACTCTAAGTATTAATTTGTCTGCAATCCCTACCACTTCGTTGAAAAAATAATAGTAAGTATTATATACATATGATATAAGCACATACCTACCCATAATTACTTAATTGCTAGGAGAAACTATTAAAACACTGAAAATTGGCTATTCTTTTGAATGCCTATTTTCAATTTTTTCATTTCATTTCAGGTGAAACAGGGGCAACGACCTCGCTTTTGGTGGCCCTATAAGTGAAAAATGTATGGGCTATGACTTTACAAATTTTATACCAATTTAGATGATGAATTTGTACTTTTAGTTTTTAAATGTATGATTAACTTTAATCTTATTATTTAACACTTTACTGACTATTTTGTATATTACCCCTAGGGTACTTTCAACAACTTTTAGTACGTTTTCGAACCTACTCGAATTATTGACTATTTCAATTATTAGGCTTCTATTTTGATTATTTATTTTTTTACTGACTATTTTAGTTAGTATGATGATTGACTCTTAGTAGGTACCCATTAACATTATTGACTCTTTTAATTAATAAGCCTTTATTTGGTTTTGTAATAAGATTTTACAATAAATAACTTTTAGTAGGTTCCAATGTTTCTAAGATACTATTTATCCAATCTAATAGCTAAATTATTAACAACCTATGTATGTTAAGTAAAGATTAGAGTAGTAATTAGATTTACTACCTAATACAAATGTTTTGCCACGTCCAAGAGCGGTTTTTAGCCACCAATTGGACACGACGTAAATGTTATGTATGTTATATACTTAATATATGCTATCTAAACAAACATTATAATTTTTACATAAGGCATTCGCAATATCATGACAGCAGAAGTACTTTCCAGTACCTTTGTGTTTTCCAGTACCTCTGTGGTAATTGTGGTAATTTGCCTTTCTGCTGCTGCTGGTCTGCGAAGCCAGTATCCATAGTCAATAGCATAATTTTTGTCAAGCCATGAGGGACAGTGTTAGATACATGCACCATCATGCGAGTGTCCACATCTTCGTGGCTACGTATCACGTAACCACGAAGAAGCGTACGCTTTGTATCACGTGTGATATTGGTTAAAATATTTGGTCCACCCATGTTGCAAACTTCCTTGCCGTTGTCAGAGCAAACAATCCTTCCTTAAGGAATTGTTCATCATCAAATTGGCCTAACCTTTAGGTAGTTTCGTCGTAGCAGTGACCCATGTTCTTTGAATGTTTCCTCTGTTAATATTTTTTTATGCTTTCATTGTTATACGTCCCAAACCATATCTACTTTTGAAACCCTGTTCTTTGCAGAGAAATGGTATACATACTGGTGTACCTATTCTCCAAAGTCTTCCTATATCCTGAACTCAGCATGTGGACTAATGCAGATCCATGTAGTGTTCGCTCGTGGGGGGCGTTTGGAACGGTTGCAGTGCCAAAAATACTAGTAATCGATTTTAGTAGGTCTGACCTTGTTCCAGATCGCAATTTACCCATTGAAGAAAGTGCTGGAGGACTGGCTTGGTTTTATTGTGCCAAGAATGAATCGAAATCTTCTACTCTGTGCTCACAGGTTGCAATATAAAGTTTGCTGAATAGACTGCAGTCATTCTCAGGGCCTCTTATTTTTGCTTTCGTTTTGCTCTCACTCTTTTTTTACGTATTTTAATAACTTGTATAATTATATTGTGTATATACTTGTTGTATAATGAGACATCATTAAGTTTGGTTGGATCCAGTAAACTTTTTTTATAGTTTATGTGTAATCTTCCTTTACAAATGTTATGTATTTAGGAGCAATAGCTTTACAAGATCAAAAACTCTTTGCCGCTTTTTTCTATATTGAATACTGCATTTACAACTTCAATACATAGAAGTCTGGAGACTGTTCGACAAAAGGATTTCCTGGAGTATTTATTGTAGCTACCGGTGATTGCAGGTCTAGAATAAAGTTCTTCTTATTTGCGGCAGTGTCAGAAAGATGGCTGCCGTGTTCAGCTGTTCTCCGTAACAAAACATCCGGCTCAAAACTGTAAACGGTATACCAATTCAGGTCCAGCGAGAAGCCACTTAGTCAGGGTTTTCAGTCAAACCAATCAATTCTGTGATGTGTAAAATAATATTATGTTGCATAATGAAGAAGTAATCACAAACTATTTAGCGTAAAGATGAATGTAAGTGTAAAAATAGGTCCTACCTATGTACATCTCCTTTTAATGTGGCACTCATTTGCTCATGTGCTTGGTCCAAAGCCATCCCCGTAAACTTGCGATCGCTTTTTCGACCCAACTATTACACATTTTCAAAGTGCTTTAATAATTCTCCGTGCGGCAGACAAATTCTTTCACTGTTTACTACTAAACTGAGTGGATGGACCAAAAGGTCACCAAAGGAGCGGGCACTGTTTGCTCAAAAGAGCGAGTAGTGCCCGCGCCGCTCTGCAGCTTGACGAACTTATCAACGCATTATAACGTATGGTAACATGCCCTCCCTTATGTAATTAAGTAGGTATGGGTAGGTATGTACTTGTATATACTACTTGCTATTATTTTTTCGACGAAATAGTAGGGATTACAGAAAAAATAATACTTACGTAAGTAGTTAAGGTATGTTAAGCACAAGTAATTAGGTACGGTGTGTGAATGATGAATTATTTTTATTAAATAGAAAAAACAATAATAATATAATTATCATACTAATTATTACCATTGTACTTGTTATTTTCAACTCACTAACCTATCGCAGAAACTAAATAATCCTATAAGTACTTATCTAACTTCGCTCGATGCCCGTATCTACTTAGCAGGCGTAATACACCGGTCTGCCGTGCGATGAATTATATTTTTTTCACTCACTTTTTACCATGGCAGTCCAATAAAATATATATTGGTGTAATTAAGATAAGTGTGGCTTTCGGAATATATTTTTTGAATACCGCTACCTCTTATGGTTAAAAAGTAAACTTTAAATATGTAAAAAAATATGTGAATGATTTTTGGATGTTACCAATTATTTCATATTTTTTCTATGGACCGGTATTTTTTTTCTTCCATAAATGAATTCCTTATCATTGAGTTACCCAGAAATGATATCCCACTTGCCCTAGTACCTATAGTCCGAGAGATATAGGGCTCAAAGTGACGCGCGGCGGAATCAAACTTCCACCCCCTCCCCCCGCCACCCGCAGGGTGGCCCCCAATGGCTCCCGGTCTAAATCCACTCAGGACCACCTAAGAAACAATTGTGCCAAGTATGAGCCTTTAATCACAAAATGCAGGGTTCCCATACAAACTGTTGCACTAAATCCCCAGCTAGTTAGCGCCCTCACCAGTATGCGTAATTTTTCCTATTTAGCGATAAGGCCTCACGGGCCGTCTTAGGGTCGGTGTAGGGTAAGTAGGGGCAAGTCCGGGCGGAGGTGTGGAATGAGTTGGGTAACTCGGAGCAAGTTTGAGCCGAGGTGCGAAATGTCGAGGCAGGTCCAGGCGGAGGTGCGGAATGAGTAGGTTAAGTCAGATCGAGTCCGGGTGGAGTTGAGGAATAAGGGTGCGGTTGGGGTGGAGGGGTCGAAAATATCCCTGTTCTTCCGATATTCTTCTTCTTCTGTGGGTTCCTATTCCGCCCTATTTTATTCGAAGTTAAAGCATTCTAGATAAGGCGGAATAGGTACCCACGGAAGAAGAATATCGGAGGAAGAACCATATTTTCAACCCCCCCTCGCCTACCTTCCTCACTCCCCGACAGCAAATCTAGTATTTTTGTGATTTGATATTTTCCAATATCGTTCGTTTCTCGGCTAGCCTCGGCCGGCTCGACGTTATTATTTGAATAAAATGTATGTCAGAAATTATTTTTTTTGTGTCAATTGTATAAGAGGTATAGAAAGCAAAATTTACCATCGTAGTTTCGACCCTACGACGCATCTGTGTACCGAATTTCAAGTCTCTACATCCAATGTTCTAGATTGAAGTATGGCTAGCGCGCCCCCTGGTGGTTGAATTTCAACCATAATCTTTATAACTTTTGCCATGGCCAAATGATGCCTGCATGCCACATTTCAGCTCAATCAGACGAAGCTTTTGGGCGCTATCGTGGAGCAATCCATACAGACAGACAGACAGACACATAGAAGTGCGTCCACAATACTTTCCTTGCCAGAAAAGTAAAAAAAAAAAGTTTTTTTTACTTCTCTGCTACCGTTCTGTTTCATAAACCAACAAGTAAATTCTTTCGGCAATATTTGTTTAATCCTGTATTTTGCATTTGGGGTAAAATGGATTGTTTCATTATTACTATTATTTTTGCTTAGATTTCAAATTAGGTAGAAACAAAATCAATAAAAAAGAAATACCCCTTTTTCTTTGTTTGTTTTGAAACCATTGATTGGGCAATCGCCAATGCCTTAGACAGCGCATCAGCGTCCAAGAAGCAATATATTTTTCCACAAAGTAGCCATGCAGAGACTAGCGATGTGTTTGTTATTAGATTATTTTTCGTAAGAAATCATAAGGTATTTTCTTGAGAATTGTCAACAAAAAAGATATATTTTTTTGCTTTTTAAAGGGAGCTAATGGGCCCTTGCTGAGTAGGCCACGAAGACCCATTTGTTCAGGGTCGGTCACACTTACGGGTTAATACCCATCCGGCGGCCTCTACGCATAAAGCGAGCCCGGGTAGGACTCTGGCCTTAGGATTATTTCCCCCTAGGAATCAATCTTCTGGCGCTTCTGGACGGTCTGCGCACCGTGCGACGTAAGACAATCGATTGGGCATTCTGACTAATAGTCGGGGGAGTCTGGAAGCAGTACTGTTTCCAATAGAGCGGGGGTGGTTGCTGACCTTACTGCGACTGCTCTTGAAACGACCATCGGCTACCCGATTCCGGGTGAACGGCTGGGCAAAGGATGCCGTGGTCGCGATTGATTCGGTTTACACCGTTTCACCGCTTCGTAAGGGAGAGGACCGCGCGAACGACCTCAAACTCGTAACCAATCGAGAGACCGGAGTAATCTGGTCGCAGCTGGAAGTAAGGGCGTCAGTGTAAGCCCGCTGGGTAACATACCTGGTTATCTCGCGGATAAGGCTTTAGCCTCTTACGGGCATGTGGCGGAGCTTGACGGTGGACTGTTTTGTCCTAAGTCTTCTGTGCTCACTTCACGGGAGATACAAAGATCATATTTCGTTCAACTTCCTGAGGTGACGGATTCGCCCGTTGTAGTTGACAGCTCTAGTTGCATTTTAAAATATTTTTTGGTAGTAACAATTTCAATTTTTATGTTTAGCACTAAGTAAGACCACATTGATAATTTTCCTTCTTGTCTCTCTTTAGAAATAAATATTCTTTTCTCCTCCAGAGAATTAAATCACACCAGTGGCAGCTTTTACCCCCTAATCCTTCCTCTGTCCTCCTCTCAAAACAGATCCTTTCCGCCATTGGGCCTCTTGTCCTCGACGGACCGCTATCAAGCGGCGGCCTCTCGGATGGACCGTCCCCGTTTGTGTCGCCCTTTATCCTCTCGAAACAAGGGCATAATTTCTTAATGGGCTACGTGACTGCGGACCGCTTCCCACTTTAATTCGGAGGGGAATATTCATACATTTCGCATCGACAAGGTGCGGTTTGTATTTAATTAGAAGGATTTCGATCAAAGAGAATATATACAATTTTATATAGGTTTACCCTATTTTGATAACATTATACAATCTTTATTATAAACTCCTCTGCCAGAAATTAAGATTGAAGTTTCTTCTTTCATTTCATTGAGCATATGGAGGTTTTTTTATTTTTATTTCGATTTAATGGCTCGTTGATAACAAACTCAGCCAATTGTATCATATTTTAAATGTTGGTAGCATTCGAAATTGGAATTATTTCGTAATGTCACTTTCATTTAGAAAACGGCTTTGCCGAAGTGATCAATAGTTTAATTTTTTATTTTTTCGCTTAATTCGTCTCAATTGAAGGCATTTTGTGTTGCATAAGGATAAGCCCTATTTATGAGATATATGGATGAATAGTGATCGTTAGTCGACTGCAAAAGGACCTTTAAACTTACATTGCACCGTCGAAAGTCGTGCACATCCGTAAGTATATCTCATTCAAACATAAGCATTTCCCAATACAAGCTGGGATTTCCTTCGCTACTTTTTAAGTAGCTTTTACTAATTTTATTTTAAATACAAACATCATCCTATAAATGGATTTCTTTACAAACCTTATCAAATATATATATATATATATATATATATATATATATATATATATATATATATATATATATATATATATATATATATATATATATATATATATATATATATATATATATATATATATATATATATATATATATATATATATATATATATATATATATATATATATATATATATATATACATATAACGTTAAAAACGTTCGAAATACAGAGAAGACCATAAACCTCAGTAACCAGTTTCGAGTAAGGCATTGTTACATGACCTTGTCATAAGATTGGTGAACATACTTGGCCAACATACGAATTCGTTAGAAATAAAGCCAATCATAATTAAAGAAGATGAAGACATTAAAAAATCGCCAAAATTTCCACCCGTTATCATTATCAAATCACTGACCGAACCACAGATTTCCGAAAAAACTTACAACTAACAAATGAATTGTAGCCCTATATTGAGGGATACTAAAACATATTTCAAAAATGATGTGAAAATTCCTATTTGTATTTTCTTTATAAGGGGCCGTCCACATATTGCGTAATCACGTTTTTATGATTTTTAACCCCCCTCCCCCCTCCTCCATCAACAGACGTAATCAGCGGCCTGACCCCCCCCAAGATTACGTAATTATCCAAATTTGCGAAAAATATAAAGAATCGTGAAACCACCGTTTGTAAAGCGTTTGTTTGAAGACTCTTCCACAATGAGGCTGAACTCCGGATGTTTCGTGCAATTTTTGTATTTCTTTTTAAACTGCCCCTACTCCTCGTCGGCCTGTCGTTGAGACTCTGGTCCCGAGAGGAGTGAAAACGCTTTGGCGTACGTACTGAGAAACTCCATGTATAAATCCGCCATAGTTGATGCGCCACACAATTGCGTTAATCTTTCAAAGATCGTGTTGGAGCGTGCAGCGGCGCGCTAGTCCAGACTTACAGCGGCGCGCCTGCCGCGCTGCGCCGTGCCGCGCGCCGAGTCGTGCGGCCGCGACGCAGAGTGGCCACAGGCTAGCCAGCGCGCAAGAACAGGCCCGGGCGACTCAATCGCAGACGAACGCGTGGAGTATCGCACATTACGCGTGCGCGGTATCTTCGGCGCGGCACTGCGGTGTTTCCGTGCAGGTTTAGACCCAAAAACAATGCAATGCGGTGACCAAAGTTAATTATGTAATCAGGATTGGCAACCCCTCCCACGTAATCAAGCGTAAGCCTCAGCTCCAACCCCCCTTACCCTCGGTGAGTAAGTAATACGTGGACGTCCCCCAAGCTGCTTTAGAATGTTTTTAGATAAGTTAGTTTTTTTTAAAGCATATTAAATTTTAATAATATTATAAATATATATTTTTTTGTCATATAGTCCTCTAGAGGCTATAATTTTTTCTTTTTAAAACGCACTAAGTATCCTGAAAAAAAACCAAACTTTTTTTAACTTAAAATATATATTTCCAAATGATGTAAATATGTTTTGCAAGAAAATAGAATATGTTTACAAGAGAACACTATTTTACTCGGTAGTATTCACTGAGCTTCTTTACAAAAAAACTATTGGAACACAGCTACAATAAATATCGATGCGAATGTTTTTTATTAACCGACTTCAAAAAAAGAGGAGGTTATCAATTCGGTTGTATCTTTTTTTAGATAATGTTTGTTACCTCAGAACTCTGCCGTTGATGAAGCGATTTGAAAAAAAAAAATTTTATTTGAATGGATGTACTTGCAGATTGGTCCTATTTTTATCAATATCCTGTTCTAATGATGGGATCCATGAGGGAACTCCTCAAATATTATCATATTAAGTTGAAAATGTACATGTTTATTCAATTCCAATGATAATATATTTATTTTTATGGTAGGCATGACCTGATTCTTGTTGGTTGGCTCCCGACGAGGGAACTCCTCAACGGTCAACAGCACAGAAACGAAATTTTGTATACTCATTCAGTTATGATAGCCCGTTCTAAATTTTACCATGACATCACTCCTGCACCCAGGGTCGGCTCCCTACAAGGGGACTCGTTAACGGCTAATAGCACAGACGCGAAATTTTGTATATGCATTCAATTACAACAGCCCGTTGTAAGTTTCACCAAGACAGGACGCATTCGCATTTGTATACGCATTCAATTATGATATCCCGTTCTAAGTATCACAATGACACGGCTGCTGCACTTATAAAACATATTTGGAGTCGGTTTTTTTTTGTTAAAATTTTGTGTATTATTTTGATAATAAATTATGGCTACAGTTGCGTAAACACGTTATTATTCAGATATTTTAGTTTCGTCAGTGATTGAACCAACAAAAAAAAAATTATTAAAAAGAAAAGAAGACACGACTGCCTCACAGAAAGTGAACTATTTTATTTATTAGGGTTTTCAATGAAATATTTGTAGTTTTTTGTATTTATCCATGCTATATTTCCGGAATCTGCTCAATCAGATCTTTCATTTGGGACTAAACGCTATATATTTATGGTAATTTATTGACATTTGAACATTTAGATAACTTCTTACTAGATATTTGGACAGGTACCCTATGATATCCGGGATTACATAACAATTCTAACAAAACAACACACTTCTAAATCGGTTTAAACGTTTAGAAAATATAGTGGAATAAAGAAACAGAAAACATACATAGATGAACACTGAACACATTACACTCCTTTTTTATTAGGCAGTTATGTAAAAATTGAGTGACGATAGAAATTTGTGTAAATTTGGGACAGGCATTCTTAAGTAGAAAGGGTAGAAAGAGACAGAACCACACTGACAGAAATTGTTTTTTGAAGGTGTGCCAGGGCAGGAAGCCTAGCCATCACGCCTGGGGAAAGACTTCTCGAGTTATTGCGGCCCAGCTCGGATGTACCACGTCGACACTCGACAGCTGCTTGTGCCACTGGCGCACCTGGTGCAATCCCCCCAGGAAATCACCAAAACCACCATCAGCCCGCGCCGCCTATCATCGGAGGTGGATTCAAGTACTGTCCATCCGATGCCCTACCCTACTGTCCTCCATCGAGGGTCCAGCCGAAGATTAGGGTGAGTCACAATTTGAATTGAATAATACAGTGCTGTTGTGTATAATACAGACCATCGTCGAGTACCAACGGACTTCTAAATTCTTGATTTTAAAAACTTCACCTCCGAAAACACTTTTTTTTTCGTTTTCTAGAGCACACTTTCACAATTTGAATCTTCGCTATAATTCCACAGACAAAAGTAATTATAAACTTTTGTTTAAATTAACATACCTCGATTTCATTTAGTTACCGTGAATTGGGATACCATGAATTTACATTGAATTAATGTACCTATACTTTGCCGAATTTTTAATTCCCAAACCAATTTTATCACGAAATTTTAACGAGAAAAATGTAATACAAGCAAAACGTACGTAGCGACTGTCCCCAGCGAGTTTCAAATAATCACGGTGGCCGGTCTTATTGTGGGTAGGTAAACCTTTTAGCGGGTGTTTTAGCGGCAATCGCTGGGCCAACAGGCCTAAGGAGGTGTGTGAAACGGAGCGGTGCGTCGCTCATTTCAGAACTCCTTGAGTAACTGCTCCCTGAACCCTCTGCCGGAAGAAAAGGTGGCAGTATAAATCCCAAATTATAAAGATTTTTTAACAACAATATATCAATTTAACTGCCAGTATTACCGCACAAAGGACTTTTTTTCGGAATGGAAAATTACAATTCCCGTTGGACTCACACAGTCGACCGAATGTACCGCTCTGGCATTTGTAGTCCGAAAGGCGACTGCACAACAAAGAGCGGCTGAGCGCGATCACCTGCTGAATATTAAAGGGCTATAGAGCTTCATTTTCCGCAACACTTGAGCTATAAAATCCGACTGAGCTTACAAAGTCGCATCGCTATATCGCATTGATATTTATAGTGCAAAAAATCTTTTTCCGAAACCTGAATAACAAAAATCTTCTCCGAAAACACGGTCTACTCCGATGACTACAAAATTCCTTATTTTTCCTCAGTTTTATGCACAATTGCTATACATAATATTAAGAATTATAATATAACGAGATTTCGAACAATTTATTTTCTAACCAAGAAATGGTTAGTCTTTGAAGATCAGTATTAATTTTATTTACAGACTAGATGACCCGGTGAACTTCGTACCACCTAAAATTTATTTGATTGTAACTCTTCATAAGCGTTTATTAATCCTAATGAACCTTCCAAATCTAATTCATTGAAATCTATAATATGGCCGAGTCATGTACGGTTTGAGTTACGTTTGGTGATTAAATGAAAGTCGTTTGTGAATGAAATAAATTCAATGTATTTAATTTATATGATAATAATATATAGGTAAATGCAGTTCACATTCAACACAAAACATTCTGGTAAAATAAGTTTTTCGTTTTGTTTTCCGGCGCGTAAATAATCAAAAATGATGGCTTTCCGACCGATGGCTTGGCGAACATGGGACATACAGTTGTCCATGCGCGAAATACGGAAATTCCAAGTTAATTCCGCAAACTTCCAACACGCGTGATTTGTCATCGTGAAGGCCAGACGCACGGGGAATCTAAATTCCGCTTTACAGAATTACCAAGACTAAGTGTACAACTCTACATTGTCTTTCGTACGTCGCAAAGGAAAAGATGCGCCAAATCGCCTTGTTTGCTTCTGACATAGCGACACGTCTGATACTGAGATATACCTCGTTTGAATTCCTCACAGCGAAAACAGCCATATCGCTTTATTTTACGTATTTGCATATGTAATTTATCGAGTTGATGAAGTTGCAGTATTCCACATTGATTTGCTCTTTAAAAGCCTTGGATAATAAGGCGCAATCTAACGATTGACCACATTTACATCTTGCCCTTTGACCTTCACAACTGCAGATCGCCCATTGTCCGCAACTGAACGGCGACGATACAATGGGTATCCGTCATTGCCTGTGATTGTGTTAGCAATCAGGTCTCTCGGGTAACGCCTGGAACAGTTCATATCGAGCATACAGGGCGAGATGTCGTTATAAACTTCGCGAAGTCCATAGATCATATTCTTAGGCACCACTGCAAGCGACTTCGGATTAACAGCTTCATCTTGTATTTCGGCCGAGATGATGGAATCGTCTCACATCAGTGCGGTTTGCACTTGAAGTAGCTTCATTAATCCTACAACAACAACCCCCCCCCCCCCCCCTACCCCCAACCTAGCGACACCCTTTAAAACTCGAAAATCGAAATCGAAATCGACTTTGACTTCGATTTCAACTTTTCGACTTTTCCGATTTTTTCTACTTTTTCGACTTTTTTACTTTTTTGACTTTTTAGATTTTTTAACTTTTGCGACTTTTTCGACCTTTTCGACTTTATCGACTTTTTCGATTTTGTTCGACTTTTTTTACTTTTTTTTTGTTTTTTCTTTACTTTTTTGACTTTTGACTTTTTTGACTTTTTCGCCTTGTTCGACTTTTTTGACGTTTTCGGCTTTTTCGACTTTTTCGACTTTTTCGACTTTCTCAACTTTTTTTCCTTTTTCGAATTTTTTGACTTTTTTATGATCCTTTTTTAACTTTGATTTTTTCTACTTTTTCGCCTTGTTCGACTTTATTGACTTTTTCGGCTTTTTCGACTTTTTCGACTTTTTCGACTTTTGCGACTTTTCCGACTTTTTTTACTTTTCGACTTTTTTGACTTTTTCGACTTTTTTGACTTTCGCATTTTTTGACTTTTTGAAATTTCACATTGTACGGAATGAATAACAGTTATGCAGATCAGCTGTCAAACAATACGATCGCCGCGATAGCCATCTAGAAATTGGCCAATGTTCCCAAAATGACCAATTTCGATTTTTTCGTTTTTTTAGCTGTTCCTTTGGGTTTTTTCTAAATATTTTTTTTTGTAAACCACCCCTGAATCAAGCCAAACAAAATAAAAGAAATATAATTTAAATCGGTCGTGTCATTTCCGAGATCCTGCGAGACTAACGCACGGCGATTCATTTTTATATATAAGATGAACTTGGTTGTACTATGTCTATAGCATGCAAGATTTTTGTATCATCTCCGTACAGCTGCAATGAGCAATGCTTAAAATTGGACGCGATATCCGTGGTATACATGAAGAGTATTGAAAACGAACAGACCGAAAATAAAACATAGCGATGGACTATTATTTAAATACCTATATACTATTCTATATCCCATCCCTCTCCTTTCCTATCATAGTGATAGTGTAATAGTAATTTAATTTAATTTAATTAAATTTCGATAAATATCGTATAAGAAAGTATTGTAAGACAATACTGTAGGAAACACTTAATCGGCCAGCGAAACATTGTAGTAAGATAATTAGTCATAATTAATCCCAAATATCAAATAATAAAAAAATAAATAAACAAAACATTGCAAATACTACAGGTTATAAAATAGATCCTTCTGGTACACCATTATTGATTGAGATGAGATGAATAGGAGTTACGGCCAAAGGTTTTTTTTTTAAACTTCCTTCTGGTAGCAACCAGACATAACCTCAAAGCCATTTGCAATACAACTTCAAAAATGCAAAGTGGAGAAGCTTAGCCAAGAGAAGGGTAGAGAGTATTAACTACTTTGTTATTATATAGATAACGACTCCATGTACAATTTCTTGAAGCGACTTCTTGAATTATTTACCTACAAGAATTGCTGTTTAATGATGTGCATTTTATTCATTTAGGTTAGCTATAATATTGCGTGCACTTTCAGTTCGAACTCTAGTAATATTTTTTTTGATAAGGTCGGTCTTAAGAACTTGTGATGGCATGGTGAGGTTCGGTGCGCTGATTGAGCGGTAAAGGTTGCTATATGTCACACTATTAAAACTATTACTGTTCTATTCCAAAGATATTTTATTGTCGCTCATATTATTTTGAGTAATTTTTATTCTGACAGTGTCTTATTCATTCAGGTAACACAACCTCAGCGTCAACCGCCTCCAATACCTCAGCGGAGCAACCAGCAAACGGCACCTTTGAAACGGGGTCAAACAGCAGCATCGATACCAACGCAGCCGCCGCAGCCACCAGCTCGGCGTTCCACCCCACAACCACCGCCGAATATACCACATCCAATCGCGACGCCCCCGAGACCGTCCCCTAAAACCTCATATAAATCGTCACCAGCATACCCAACGAGACCTAACCAGTCGAAGAACACCATGGAATCAGAACACATATTAGACTCGACTCCAGAGCAGAGGCTATACGACCTGAACTATACGAAGAACTGCAATGCGAATATAAGTATACCACCACCGCCTGCGAGGAAAACTAACAACATTCTGCTCGATCAAGAGAACAACCAAACATCATCAACCAATCCTTTTAGCGCAGTGAAAAAATCGTCCGCTCCTCCGAAAATGAATAACCAAATCCAAAACAATAATACTGTACATAAAGTTACGAATGTTCCACCTCCCATCAATACGAATTCTCAACAGCCGATAGGTAAAATGCATAATTCTCCTAGTACAGGATCTAAAATATCGCTTCGGCAGGATTCGAATGTGTCCTCGGATAGCTACAGTCAAACCTCGTCACCCAGTTACACTACGAAGACCATGGAAGCGCCTTTACTCCCGCATCACCACATTAGCAAAAGCCTCAACGCCAAGATTGTCGGGAAGCTCAATATATCTCCGAAGGAAATTCCTCAACCGAGTTCCAACGATCCAAATGCCGCTGCGAACGGCGCTCTGACGAAGAGCGCATCGACTCCCGCTTCTCTTCAAACCATCGTTAGATTCCAGAACGGATCGAATATGTCCTTACATCATAAGGTAAATGTATAACTATTAATATACGCTGTATTTGTATGTATTAATATAGTCTGTAATAAAATCTGCATTTCCATTGCGTGACTTCAATTAGCAAAGAGGATTGGCAGAATCCGAAACAAGCCTGGGCATGAAAAAATAAATCTGTACCAGATTAGGAAAATATGTCGATGATTAACTTATATATAAAGTTATAAATTGTAGTTGATTACTATAAGTTCATATTTTATCTACTCTAATTGAATATTAAAAAAATATATCTTTTAAAAACACAGCTTTTTTTACCACTTCAATATCGAAATAAAAAAAACGGTTTCCACCGCAAGTTTATAGCTTCTTCAGGAATTTTACTTTGTATTTGAAACTTGGGAAATAAACGCTCATTTCTATTTCTTGTATTTACTTCGTGAAAATCAGTTACTTTTGTGAACTGTGTTAATTTTTTGCGAACCTATCCTATAGGACGATGGGTAATTTCGTACCCATTGTCCTATGGGTATGTTCATTGTCCGTTATTTTTTTTAACTTTTGCGTATTGCCTAAAAACGACCTCATAAAAATATATTTTAAACGTTTTTCCCCAAAAAATGTAGTGTTACTTTGTCATAGTCTATTGTATAAATGTTTCATTGTCAAAATATACATATTTATATGTATGTAAAGGGCAAATTTTTAATATATCCACTCTTATTCAAGCTTAATCTCGCCAATCCTCTTTCAACATATTGCATTTACCCAATAATAATAGAATGTAATAATAGAATGTATTGTAATTAGTGGTAGGGATTGCTACGGTCTGAATTGTTCAGCTTGAGTTGATAGTTTTTTTTATATACAGATTATTCGTGATATGAGGAGGCCGTCTGCATCATACTCGTCGCATTACCGATTGAAGTTTCGTTTTGCTCAAGTGATCGTCAACGCTATAGCGTTGATTGCTATAGCAGGAGGGCTTGCGGCTTATTTCAGGGCATATCCCGCGCAAGTAAGTATAACTCATAGGAAAACATTAAACAAAACAACCTGAATACTACAGCGTTCAATAAAAAGTTATAATAAGTATGATAAAGTTAACTTTTATTTAAAGGTTTTGAATTTTTCGACATTTACCTTTTATGCTTATACACTAGATATTTTTTTCCCAAACATAAAATACCCTTCCTAAAAAACTCTTTATCCTGATCATTTAAACATTCCTACAATGCGACAAATGGAATCATCTTCAAATTTTCGACAGCTCAGTTGTTCTTTTTATATCGAAAATAGTTAGAAATCACTAGGGGTAAGAACCGGTGACTATGAAGGATGTTCCAGTACTTCAAAATTAACTTCTTTATCGTAACTCTGGACTTGTTTGCTGGGGCGTTATCTTGCTGAAACAAAACCATTTCAGCGCGTGTTTCTCTTCGTTTTTCAAGTATTTCGTTTCCCATTTTTTAAAAATTCTATAGCATGTATAGTTATAGTAGCTCCGAAGAGTTTGTAAAATAGAAATATAAGTCTATATGTTAATAATACTACCAATTTCCAGCATAAAAAAACATAATTCCAGCATAAAAAACATAAAAAACCATAATAAAAAAAACAATTTCCAGCCTAAAAACAAATTTCCAGCATAAAAAAAATCCTAACAGTCGATCTCAACATTACCATAAATAGAAACAAACACAAACGAACTAATGCTCTTTAGGTATCCTAAAGCTCCTTACACTACATGTGTTACATTGTTTAAGAGACACACCGACCCTAAAGTCAAAATCTCTAAAATATATATAGACTATATTTGATCGCTCAATCCGGCAATCCCAATATTGTATGAAACGTCAATCACTGATCATTATGTATTTTTATACAAAAGAATTATAATACTCAAAATCCGAAAAAAATATTGATAAGGTTACTAAACTAATATGTGAATATTTGAAAATATACAAAGAAATATCGGGCATTGATTGGATGACAGTTTACATTGAAGTGGATATAAATACTGCAACCGATTGCATAAACTCTAACTCAGTAAAAAACTCTAACTCAGTAACAGTAAAAACGATTAAATTAAGACACATGGAAAAGGTGTAAAAACCATGAATAATTAAAATGTTTCTTTTTGTATACATAGAAAATATAAACTCCACCGTTACATTGATATAACTTGCAGATATCCTAGATTTAAAAAATCAGTTAGGCAGTATCTTAACTTATGCAGCTATCTGTCAGCTAACGCCGAATTGTAGAAACTTAACGGGGATTCTTAAAAACATGGAAAATTATCAACGAGATTTGAAATAGAATACGAGCTAAGCATTTACTTGACCGGAAATGAAACAAATTATGGGGATGCTTCTGAATACCTCTACGACGATAAATATAATATTTTGTTTTCTGTGTATTCATTTTATTCAGTTTCTGTGAATCTGATATTCCAAGCCCCATCATGAAATTGACGAAATTGACGAAAATTTAATTACTTGGAAGTCATTAAATTAGGTATTTTAACTTCAACAAATTTGTAAAAGTTATACCTCTGATATTACCACCGCTGATTCAAGCCCGTTATACCGTGTGTCCAAAAACAGTAGTGGGTGATTTAAAGTTGAATAAGACAAAAAATATAAATTATCAAATATGTTGGTTATTACTTATTTATAGACACTGATCTGACAGATTACTTAGAAATGATGATGTTGTTTAGATGCCGATATTTACACTGATGGCACTCCTCTAGCCTCGAATGAAGATTGTTAACAACACATTGGTACATTGCTCTCGAGACTGCGCCATTTATGCTGTGATATTCTGCTTAAATTGCGTCAGATTCGCTGGTTTGTTTTTGTATACCTTACTATTTAGGTATCCCCAAAAGAAAGAGTCGAGTGGATTGAGATCGGGGCTCCTGGGAACCCAGTTAATGGTGCCTCTACGAGAAATCACATTGTTCGGGAATAATTCGCTTACAGCCTTAATTGTCGTGTCAGATATATGGAAAGCACCATCTTGCTGAAATCATGTTCTTTGGTTAAAGCCTGCAAACCCTTGCAACCTTGGGGCCAAAAAGTTTTTTAACATTTCCCAGAAACGGTCACTTTCGCGGAAATGAGGACCAATGATGCCTGTACTAGGCATTGCAGCCCATACTACGACCTTTGGGCTATGAAGTGGTCATTGCTGGTATCGTTAAGGATTCTCTCTTGCCCAATAGCGGCAATTCTGCTTGTTGATGTGACCATTTAAGTGGAAGTCGGCTTCGTCGCTAAACAGAATGTTTTCAAAGGTTGAACCGCTCCAGCATTTCATTTACAAATTTAATCTCTTAGCATGGTCAGTATTTTTTAGTTCTTGAACTAACTGAATATTAAAGCCCTTGAGATGCAAGTATATCTTAGAAATAACTGCCAAGACAATTTTTTGATGTTGAGTAATTGATTTCGCTTACGAATTGATAGTGATGGATTCTGACGACCTGAAGCCATTACTTGTTCGATCGTTTCATGACCTTTAAAAATCGCGGGTGACCTGTGTTTTGAACTCCTACTGTTGAGCCACTATTTTCAGACATCCGGATAAATATTCTATTAAAATCGCCACTTGGTGCACTACGTGCATGATATTCCGCACGATACAAACGTTGAGCGGTAACTATAGAGTCACTGTTGCGGTAAAACACGCGTACGGATAAAGCACAGTGCGTCCCCGGGTAGTACTCCATGGCTACTAAAATTCCATGAAGCAGTGTGCGATGATGCCCATTCCCTGTACCCCCTGCACCGCCACTTTAAAACGTTAGGGGCTCTCTAGATGATCAAGCATGCTTGTCAAGCATCGCGTCGTGGGCTGGGAGGGGATCGTAAACCACAGGATATGTGCAAATATATTTTTTTTAATATTTACCAAAAAAGCCTAATTTTGTAGTTGTAGGTATATCAGAAAGTCAGGTTAATTAGACGTAATTTATGATTTACGTCATTCTCTGGTATAAACTACAAAATTAGTAATTTTTGGTCAATATAAAAAATATTTGCATATTTCCTGCGGTCTACGATTCCTTCCCAGCCCGCGACGCGATGTTTGACAAGCATGCTTGATCGTCTAGAGAGCCCCTTAGAGCAAAAACAAATCATGCTATTATTTCTGGACATCCGGTACAAGTCCACGGGTTTGTTTAACCGCCAGAGTTCCAGACCCCCCTTTTTATTTTTGTTTAACTCATTAATAATGACTTACTATGAGAAAAATAGTAATAAACATGCACTTGAAAATCGTTTTTTTTTAATATTACGGTGTTGCATTTTAAACGCAGACTTTAGAATTATTTTTTACTACTTACTGTGTATAGTACAAATGTACCCAGGAGGTTAGCGACACTATGAAAGAGTATGGCTAGGTATCCTAGCAACGCGTTTTTTTGCGCAGCAGAAACCGATTTTAGCTCTATCACGCCGACAAAAGCGTAAAACGTATTACGCGGCGTAGAAGTGTTCTTCTTTTAAAACTAAGTGGCAACACCTTGATCTATTTAGTCGACTACTGAAAGTATGATAAGTCTGTACTGTGTAGTGAATTGAGTAAATTGTAATTGATAAAGAGTAACTACAATAAATCGTCTCGAAAGAAACAAGAAGAAAATAATGGCATTGCCTATTTTTCGACACATTATTGATGATGAAGATGAAGAATATGTGCGCAGAGAACGTGGGAATTAAGGTAGGCTGTCAGTGGGTTTTATTACAGAAGACAAAACTAGAGGACATTCAAAATGTTTCAAAACAGCTTTTAACAATACGCAGCGCTCAACGCAACTCTAAAAGCAATCGGCCAATCGCACCGAGCTTATTACGCCAGCGTGGAACGTGTTGCGCTCTGTATAACAGTTGGATTAATTTCAAAGGGATCAGTGGATGACCTACTGCACTGAGCATGTTAAGCCGTACACAACGAATAATGCGTGCTGTTGAGAAATCATAGCTCTATAACGCATAATAGCCTTAGAGTCAATAGATGTTTTAACTGACAAAACAAGTAACAAAACGATTCGAATCTTTCCCCATAATTTATTAATTTATAAACCGAAGAAATACAAGTTTCCGGTATTATTTTAAACCTAATGGACCGTTCAAAATGACAACGAAACTTCAAAAATCCGACACAAATAGCCCTATCTCCTAATTTGTAAGAAACTATAGAAGAAAAAGTGACATTTCATTAGGCACGCTCTTTATAAAACGAGACTTGCAATGCTTAAAATAGTTGTTGAAATTATTTAGTGGCAATTTTTAAGCTGCATTAGAACTAGTTTATTAATTACCATTTTGCAAATTCGTTACAATTAAGATACAAAAATAATTGGTTTTAACCCGATTAATAGTACGTTAAAATATGGAATGTTTACAGATGAAATTTAGTACAGAATCGCAAAATTTTCTGTGTGTTTTTCATCTCATTTCGAAGCTCAGGCTTTAAATAATCCTCTTACCAACGCTGACGAGTCGAATAATAAGGACGTCATTATTTGGATCTGAAAGGAATCTGAAATGAATATGGGCATTTCCTTTATTATTTTGCCAATCCGGTCGAGAGAAAAACACACTTGACCTACTCAAAATACAAATGAATAACAAATCGTAACAATCGGTAAATGTTGTAGAAGTCTGCTAACTTTCGTGTCCTTGATTCAGTGTCTTGGTAGTTATATTCTGTTACTCAGATCCACTCTTTTTATTCCAACTTTACTTTTACTTCTCAATTTCAATAGAATGGAAATCGAGCTGCCTCGATATCGTTTATAATTGCGATTTAATTTCAACGAGTAAATCAATGAAAAAACTTTTTTATCCTCAATAGAATTTTCTATTCCCAAAATCAGTTTTTTCTCCACATCATGCTATTATATAAAACCCAGTTTTTACTATATTATGAAGAATGTATACATATTTAATTTACCAAGAAATATTACACCGACCAATAGTCCTATATCATTTATGAAATGATTACAATCTAAAGGAAAATATTTCTATTTTCTTTGTGGTTAGAATGTTGGTTGATTTTTCCATCCGCTACGTGCTCCGACGGTATGGAGGGTTCACCAGTAACTCAAACACAATTGATTGCGCTGTCAATAGCCCGCATATTGCCTTTCTATTGGAGCTTTCATATTTACTTTTCGTTTCAGCGGCAGATCATTTCCATTTAGAGCTGGAAAATGAACCTATACTAACAATCATAAGTTTCCTGATAAACGTTATTTTTTAAAACAATTGTACAGTATTATTTAATGTACAACTATAGATGTTTGTTAAGGCATGTCTATAAGGCATGGTACTTTTAATTGCTTATAGTAATGAAGAAAGGAAAGCGAATGGAGTGGGTTAGAGCCCAAAACGACAATTCCACTTTAGCAGCAAATGAGTTAAGTTAATTAGCCACAACATTCGATTCACAACGTATACAGATACCGAATGGAATGCCCTTGTCAAAACTCGCAACTTCCAAAGGAAACTTCAAAAGTTTCTTAGTTATAATGTAATATTTAATTTGAAGAATGTATATCTATTCGCAGCTATCAAAAAAAAATATAGAACAAAAACCACAAAATTAAAAATTGAAACTGTAAATTGAAAAAGACTAAGTAAGAAAATACAAACGCTGCTAATTAAGGGTAGCCTCATAATAACTTTTATACTGGTTTTCAGGACACACCTCTTATTGATACAGGAAACCACTATTAATTGAAATTAAAGTGAAACAACAATCATATATATCAAAAATCAAAAATCATAATTATCAAAATCAACATATTTAACATTAAATAACCGCGAAACAATTTTATATAAACCAATGAAATAAACAATAGAGTATTTAATTGAGTAGTGTTTTTTTTTAAAAAGAAAAACTTCTTGTATTTAATTACATTATTACTTAGCATTTTAAACACAGTCAAGATGCTTGAAATTGATAATGATAATTTGAAAAAGCTAACACATCTGTATATAAAGATGTATCTTGGATCTATTCTGAAGCTAAAAGCTTAAACAATTATTCGCACTAACTATTTATTATATATTTCAGCACGTAAACAAGACTGTGACAACATCTACCTTATATTCTGTGGCCGTTCCACCGGCCCAACACGGGGCAATTTTACCCATCGAGGCGAATCCGGCGCCAGGCATCTGTTTGCCGGTAATCGTTAAATTCTGTCAAATCCACCAAGTGCCATACAACTATACCATCTTTCCAAATTTCGTCGGAAACTTTGGACAGCGGGATGCTCAGCAAGTTAGTATTGTAAAACTTTTATAGATATGACAATGAATGGAAACAGTATGTGTAATGAAATAAAACCATTGCAGGAGCTAGAAGTATACGATGCAGTGGTGGACGTTCGGTGCTACGAGTTAGCAGCCTTGTTTCTGTGTTCAGTTTTTGTTCCAAAATGTGGCCCGCTGGGACATTCTGTGAGACCTTGCAGGAGTCTTTGCTACGGTAAGATTTTAAAATTTTTGTAGTGCGAAGTTTCTACAGTACGAATTTTTATAATAAACAGCTGATTTCAATGAAGATTTTGTGTCGTATATCCCCACAATATATATATATATATATATATATATATATATATATATATATATATATATATATATATATATATATATATATATATATATATATATATATATATATATATATATATATATATATATATATATATATATATATATATATATATATATATATATATATATATATATATATATGTATATATATATATATATATATATATATATGTATATATATATTTACTTTATAATCATCTTATTGATCAATTCTAAAAAGAATATATACACAAAACTATCAAATATTTCAAAATATTGAATTTTTACATATTTTATGTTTCGTTCATTGTAAATAATCCATTTAGGTTAAAGGTAATCTTTCCAACTAATAGGAAAGAGCTGACTGCTTCCTTTCATTGATATGAGGGCATGTCACGCTTTTAGTTTTAAGTTTTCAGCTGAATATTGATCGCAGCTTCTTTATATCGCACCTTTAGAAAATAAAAAAACGAAATTCGAAATTTTAAATTCTTCCATCTGTCAAGTAGCTCGTCTTGTCTTGTTATTTCCCCTGAAATAATAGGAAATTGAGTGAGTTTACGTATAAAGAAGGATTGTAGCTTAATTTTTGAGATAATTGGATGAAGGGTGAGCGTTTACTAGTTGAAAAATGGGCCCAACTTAAACCTACTCCTCTTTCCGCAAGTGAGAGGCATTCATCATTCTCGTTAACACCTAAAGCATTCCCGAATCCGATCAAGGGAATCCTTCGTCACGATGTAAGTGGCTTTTATAATTATTTACTTTATAATCATCTTATTGATCAATTCTAAAAAGAATATATACACAAAACTATCAAATATTTCAAAATATATATATATATATATATATATATATATATATATATATATATATATATATATATATATATATATATATATATATATATATATATATATATATATATATATATATATTTATATATTTAAAATAGTAAAAGGCGGAGAGCACGATGCGCTGTCTAGCGGTAGGTAAAATAACGGTAATATTGTTTATTTGCGATATTTTACCGATAGCTAGATGGCTCAGCGCGCTCAACGCTTCTCAAACTTTTTTTCTATAAATTAGATTTACAAATTTGTCAACAAAAAATTTTTTTTCTTTTTTTTTGTTTTGAAATGGTTTTTACCAAAAATAATAATCAAAAGTTGCTAACTTCGTCGAACTCGTTCACTCACTACAAGAATGTCATTAATTAAAAACGCATCCTGTACATCAGCATAGAATATACGTCGAACTCGTTCACTCACACCAAACCAAACTTGGAAATAACTTAGCATTCCATTGTCAAATTTTGTACTTTATGTCCGTATTGATTTATGATTAAATAATAAGATTTTTATTTCTGGGTGTAATAGTTATTAATCCATTGAAAATACTGCAAAGAATATCAAGGGATTTGATGAATACAGTCTAATCATGTTGGATAATGCTAAAAATGAGCTTTGGTTTGGATCTATTCGTTATCGGAATTCTTAAAGGGATCACCAATTAATTTTTTTAGACCTGTAGCTTAAATTTGCAGCACATTAAATAATCTAACAAAACGGCGCGAATGCGAATCAGATAATTTTTAAATTGTACTAATCGAGCGTATTGTTTCTTGTGGTTTCTTGAGATTTGTCGTGATGCGTTCTCCTCTCATGAAATTAACTACAGACTTTAATGAATTTAAAATAGATTTGTAAAAGATTTTTTTGCAACCATGAAAATGAGTTTTAAATGAGTGATTTTAACAATAATGTTTGCATTTAAAAGTACTTCAGGTCTGAGAAACCAAATTCAAAATCTCTTACCTGCAAGCAACTCACCAAGAAAAAATCTTCCATTATCGAACTCATTACCACGCATGTTCTCCTGATAAGATCCAGTGCTGTGAACAGTATACAGCTCCTGGATTGATCATACATAAATTTGATGCGAAATTTGTAGTTTTAACTTAGCTTTACTTGGTAGCCTTAACTAACATAAAATTCTAAGCATCAGGAACTTAAAGTCCATTTATTTGCACAAATAGCGAAAAGTGTTTAGAAAAGCTAAAGAGAGACTTTAATAACCTATGAAAGTCTCGTGAGGAAAACCTCATCCTCAAAATGGACAGTTTCAGATAGTCCTTATATCATTTCTTACTCACTCCGATGATGGAGATGATTGTTTTGAGAATTCTAGTAGTGGATTGTTTTGAAAACATCAGTATTAACAATAACCAATGACCTAATCTCAAATGGACCGCTATCTATCTTTAACATCCGCCATATCAGCGATCAAAATATACACAAAACATATCTGTGTTTATTAGCCACATTCTTGGTGTTTGGTACCTGCATGTTTTCATTATCAGCGAGTCTTGGTTGAATCCACCTAAAATCCCAATAGTATCATTTATCTAAATACGATAGATATCCAGATGTGACGAGAAAAAATAAGTTTTTTAAACTGCATCCACCGATTCATGTTTGATCCGGCAATCTTGGCATGCAGTGTTTTGTAGTCATTTCATCTTGCAGTCATTACAGTGACATGGAATTTTAGTGATATTAGATATGATGTTATGCTACAAACCAAATTTCTACTATACTGAAGGTCTTATTAGATAATCGTACTTTCATTACGTAACTTTAGAATACATGTTATATGTTTTATCTCTAGGAATTGCTAGTTTGAACGACGTCTCGTAGGATAATATCGCCGAGCGGCGAGCGGAGTAACTAGCTGAAATCTACTATTTTCTGTTTAGAAACATTTCGACGTTGCGGCTTCTTCCTGAACGTGTTCAACCTCGCCATGCCGGAGTACATACACTGCGAGTACTTTCCCGAATCCGTTGACACCGATGTTTGTTTGGGGTATAAAGAAGTACGGGAGGCGAGGTTGCGAGCGCAAAAACCAGGTGAGTGGTCCAAAAAAACTAGACTCTTCTTTATTCATGATAAGCTGTATTTCCCGTTTCTGCGAAGCAAGAGTTATATATTTATTGTTTGGGATGGGGTTACATTTTAAACAAAATTTGTTGCGAAAGTCCTGCTCAAAACTTTCCATACTCTAATTTTATAAGGAATACAACAAATGTTACAATATTTAGTATGTTTTTATCTTGTTTTTGTCCATATTCTAATATGGTTTTTAGCCGACTTCAAAAAGGAGGAGGTTATCAATTTGGTTGTATCTTTTTTTAAATATTTATTACCTCAGAACTATGTTATTTATGAACCGATTTGGAAAAATATTTTTTGTTATTTGAAAGGATATACTTCCAGATTGAAAATGTTCATTCAGTTCCGATGACAATGCATTTTTCTGGTAGCCATGAACTGATTCTACACCCAGGGTTGGCTCCGGACGAGGGGACTCTTTAACAGTCAACAGCACAGACACGAAATTTTGTATATGCATTCCATTACGACAGCCCATTCTAAGTTTCACTAAGAAAAAAATAAAAATTGGAAAATATTTATTTGCAGCTGTTGTTTTAATGAACATATACAAAAAAAAACAAGAACACACAGATTAAAAATTAAAACTGTTAGTAGACAAAGACTATGAAATAAAGCTACAAACGCTGCAAATTTGGGATATCCTCAGGATATCTCTCATCCTGGTTTTCAGGACACACCTATTAATTATTGGTAGGTACATATATGATTTTAAAATAAAATAACCAAATCAAAAAAATCAAAAGAAAAATCCAAATAATTATAATCAAATAAATACACAAATTGAAAAAACCAAAATCAAAATATTTAACATGAAATGATATGAAAAGAAAATAAAATAATTATATAAATTTAAAAATCTACATATAAAAAATCAAAATAGTCAAAATCAAAATATTTAACATCAAATAATTATGTTTCAAATTTATAAATAAACGAAGACAATAGAAGTAATCAAATTAACAAATAATTATTTTAAAATAAAATCAAATCATGACATCTAAATATCTTCCTTTAACAACCCTGTTCTGCGGTTGTATGGAATCGGTTGGGAATGGCTTTGTGATCGAAATCAATTGCAGTATTTAAGGACCACTTTAAAAGTTTATTACTTTTAACCGCAGAACAGGGTTGGCTTACAACGAGGGAACTCATCGACGGTCAACAGCACAGACACAAAATTTTCTATAACCATTCAATTATGATAGCCCGTTCCCATGACATAGCAAGTTTCACCATGACATGGCTGCTAACATTATAAAAAAAATAGAGTCGGTTGTTTTAAAATTAAAATTTTGATTAGGTATTATTGTTTCTAAAAACACCAAAAAATCATCAGAGAGTGTTTTTTTCTATTAGTTTGCCCATCGGGTTTCCAATGCGACACGCGCCGCTGCATACCGTCCGACTGGCGCTGTGACGGCCACGTGGATTGTCAGGACAGATCCGACGAGCTCAATTGCCGCAGCTGTGGTCGTGGCACTATTCACTGCGGAGAAAGAAAGTGCATTGCACAGTCGCATATGTGCGACGGGACTGTTGACTGCCCGTGGGGACAGGACGAGAGGAATTGCCGTGAGTACCATAATTATAGTTATTAATAATATTATTGTTTGCAGTTCGCTCTAAGATATAATATGACCTCGCTGGTAAGCATAGAGATGACGGCTCTCATCGGATTTTTTCTGACTTTTTGGCGACCAGTTGCGTTGTTACAGTAGAGGCAGCGGTGTAATCGATAAGAATGATGACACGATTATTATGGTTCGCAAACTGATTCACGGTTGACGATGAGACTTTCCATATATCCTTTTCTATGAGTAGCTGATTAAGACCTTGCAACCACTTAACAGACGTGATATCACACCCATTACAGGCGACTTCAAAGCGAAAGTTGGTGACGGGAGAGTTCCAAACACCATCGGGGACTTAGGATTGGGTTTCAGAAATGAACGCGGCAAATGTCTAGACCTCGGTATACTGTGGTCTAGTACAGTTCTGCCAGGATACAGAGTTTGCTATAACCAACCCTTTTTTTCAAATTACCACCAAGAAGACTGCACACGTGGACATCACTAAAACATAGCCTACAAAAATCGTTCATAATCAGATCGACTTTATATTGATTAACGAATTAACTCAGCCAATTGTATCATATTTTAAATGTTGATGGCATTCGAAATTTGAATTATTTCGTAATGTCACGTTTATTTATAAAACGGCTTTGCCGAAGTGATCAATATTTATTTTTTTTATTTTTTCGCTTAATTCGTCTCAATTGAAGGCATTTTGTGTTGCATAAGGATAAGCCCTATTTATGAGATATATGGATGAATAGTGATCGTTAGTCGACTGCAAAAGGACCTTTAAACTTACATTGCACCGTCGAAAGTCGTGCACATCCGTAAGTATATCTCATTCAAACATAAGCATTTCCCAATACAAGCTGGGATTTCCTTCGCTACTTTTTAAGTAGCTTTTACTAATTTTATATATATATATATATATATATATATATATATATATATATATATATATATATATATATATATATATATATATATATATATATATATATATATATATATATAGATATATATATATATATATATATATATATATATATATATATATATATATATATATATATATATATATATATATATATATATATATATATTATATATATATATATATATATATATATATATATATATATATACATATATATATATATATATATATATATATATATATATATATATTTATATATATATATATATATATATATATATATATATATATATATATATATATATATATATATATATATATATATATATATATATATATATATATATATATATATATATATATATATATATATATATATATATATATATATATATATATATATATATATATATATATATATATATATATATATATATATATATATATATATATATATATATATATATATATATATATATATATATATATATATATATATATATATATATATATATATATATATATATATATATATATATATATATATATATATATATATATATATATATATATATATATATATATATATATATATATATATATATATATATATATATATATATATATATAGATATATATATATATATATATATATATGGGATATTATGAAAGTTACGATCCGTGTGAAAGTTTTTTAGACCCGTGTTTTACGCTCTACATCATTTCGTTTTGGCGCCATCCAATGTCGGAAGCAGAACAGTGGCAGTCCAATATAATATTCTTATTAACAAAGTTTTAAAGAATTCAGTAAATTTAATTTTTCCTATTCATTCACTCATTATTCATTCAAGTTATTAACGAACCGCTTCGGAAAGTTTCGCTCCTGTTGAGTATCCGCCTATTCTCCAAAGGAGAAAGATTCGGTTATCAGTTTTTTGTACAATTCGGTCGGACGATAATTAGAATAAAAAAAAATCAGAGAGATAAAAATTGAATAAGTTTCGGTGTATTGTCGTTCAGCGTGGAAAGTTTGAAAGTTCTTACGGGGACGGAAATTTAAGGAAAATTTAGGCCATAAATCAATCACACTCCAGGACTTCCCTGAATTTTAGGGTGGAATCATTAAGGACGTGTTATAGCGTTACGTTTTTCATCTGATGGTTCTATTCAGGACTTGGAAACATAGCGAGCTCAAAACAGATTAAATTTAATTCTTCTCTAAGTGTCATGTTCGATGTATATGTCGATTATTATATCTTGAGTCGTTTTAATGTAATATTGCAATTTATTTGTTTTCCATATTAAATAAATGATAATAATTATTTATATTTTATAATAGACTAATAATATTTATTACCCGGCGTTGCCGTGTTATATCCGTGCTAAATACGTATATACATCGATATATATCGATGCGTATATATGGCAATTTTCATGGCAATCAATTGAACGATACAGAAGTTGATGTGCTGCAGTGATATCTAGTGGCGAGTTAGAACGAAGCGGATAGAATTAAAACCCTCTATAGCATAATGAAATAGATATGCACAAACTTTTATGTTGTTCAGTCAAACAGTATCGAAGTCTATTAATTTTAGATATACCCATTTTATATTTACATAACATCCATTTTTATATATGCAGAGAAATGTTTTTATTGAAAATCAACAAGGAATTAATTAGTTTATTTTTTAATCTGAAGGGTTAAAAGAAAGTAATAGGGAAAATTTTAACAATTTTGTTAAATTAAAATGAAAGCCTTGCCATAAATTCCTATGACTTCATTTTTCGAAATTAGAGTAAATTTAGTAGTAATGTCGATAGGGATGATGAAAAATTTATTTTCATTCTCTTTTTTAAAACTTTCATTATAAATATTTATCACTTTGCTTTGGCTAGATAGCGTTGGACGCGATTACATATCGTTGGACGCGGTTACTCAAGTAATGACCGTAATCGCTGATAACGGTCATTACTTGAGTAACCTATTAAAAAAAACGTAAATATTAATTGAAAAAATGTTTAAATTAAAAGAATATAGCACACCCATCACTAGGAGGCTGGCAGAATTTTCTCTTATTTCCCCATCACTTTAAACACCACTTCCGAGCAGCAAAACATCCGCAAATAGTTTATAAATAATAAACTAATTGTCATTCAGTAGAAAAATTGAGTTATTATTATTACCTACTTTACTTATCACTTACATACGAGGGATCACTTTAAATTAAATTCCAATTTACTTATCACTTATGTCACCTACACTTATATATCCACGAGGGAGAGGTAAGGTTTTTGCTTATCATACGAAGTACGTCGTTGTCTGGCTGATTTTTAGCATTACTCATATCTGAATTCATTTCGTTTCTTGCGTTTACTGCTGTTTTAGGTAAGTATAGTGATTTGTTTTCCATTTCTCGACTTTCGTAGATACACTATTTTGCATTTAGTGTCTCTGTAGCAGGTATTAAAAAAAATGTATTACTATATTGAGTTTTTGCAGAAAAATATTAAAAATAAATAGTTACAGAATTTTCGCTATAATTTTTCATATTAGCCTCATATTTTGACCAATTTTAAAAACGAAACTTTGTAAAATACAGCTATCTGTGTTGGCAGGATATTACGTATTATAATGTCATACATATTGCTACTGTCATTAGTTTTGTAAAGCCAGCTTAATTCTATAAAGGAAACTCCTCACATTTTTTATAACATTTTATTAGCTTGACCTGTATGTATCTATCTATCTATCTATCAACGCAACGGAATATTTCAAGGTAATTTTCACTAACTTCCTGATCTAAATAATTAAAAATTTTGTACATGTATTAAGGACCGATGACATTGCAATAATTTAATAATATTGACCTATTGTCCTGACCAGGAGCATCAGGGTAAAAATATACAAAATTACTGATTTTACATGTTTGACATATAACCGGCCATATAAAGATAATAAATATTGTTCTTCTTTATAAATGAAATTCTACTTTGAAAAAGTAAAAAGCCTAAAAAGAAAAAAATATATATCATTAAAAAAATATCATTATGAAATATAAAGATATTCCTCAAATGATTTGTCAAGTTAAATTATTTTGAATAAGTTTAAAATAAGAATAAAGAGATTGACAAAAAAATGTTTTAAAAAAGCGTGGGGTGCTTGATATCGTTATAGATATTTCATTGGTGGCTATTTGTGAATATAGAGTTAATATAAAAATAAAGTAGAAAGCACCTCACGCTTTTTTAAATTAAATGTTTTTTTTGTCAATCATTTTATTCTCATTTAAACTTATTCGAAATCATTTAACTATATCGAGTTAGGGTACTATCGATCGCTGTTCAAATATACATCCATTTTTTTAAACTATTTAGTTCACATTTCTGTTAAAGCGTGATTTTTTAGTTTTTTAAAACTATAATTGTACAATATGGTCACTTTACTTGGCTGTAATTTTATAACATTTTATTGAATCTTTTAGTACAAATCATGCATTTTGTAGAATACAAACAAATTAAAACTATCGTGAGCAGAAATTTAAATATGCCCACGTTTTGTAATACAAAACTCCTGTTTCCAGTGGGATATTGAAGTAGGGCGGTGTCGACTACAGCGGGCGAACCCGTCACCCCAGGCTGGTATTACGATATGTGATCGTTCTTTCAGCCGTGGGATGAACGTAGAAGACTTAGAAACAAGACAATCTACCGACTAGTTCTTGAATTTCCTTCCTGGTCCTGGGGTTCCTGGGCGTCCTTTGCCCGTAGTGCCACACGGTTGGCTCAAGATCATTTCAAGAGTGGCATGACAACAGGTCAACATCCACCCCCGGTGCTTAGGACAGTATATTTTCATAGTCTCCAGACAACGTCAGCAATTAGTCAGAGTGCACAACCGATTGGCGTCGCCGAACGTTGCGCAAACCGTCCAGTAGCGCCATGATGTAATCCCACCGGGAGAAATCGGTCCACCAGCTTGTGAGGCCTGAGACGCGAGAGTCTTACTCGGGGTAGCATTCCGCACGAGGAGGCTTCTGAATAGGAGCTGAATCGTGAGTTGAGCTGATCCGAGAACAAAATGGATCTTGTGGCCCAAGCTGCACGAAACCGTTCGCTACTGAAGTGACGTTCGATCGGGATATTTAAGCGACGGTCTTTAAAAAACGTTAGAAATGGTTTAATACTGATTGTTGTGTTTTATTTTTATTTTTTATTTTATATCTATGACCATGCCTGAGGCATTACAAGTATTTTAAGCTATTGCATAGCTTTTATCGCGGGCCTGGCCAGCGCGGCGACCGAATGAAGAAATTTCTTAACGAAAATGAATGATTTTAAACTGATAATTACGTCTAAACGAGTACTGCTTACGATTCGAAAAAAATATATGTTAAACAAGAACATTTTCCTAATATTCTTAGCTTTGAATATTTTAGATTTTGTTTATATTACATAGTGTAATTAATTTGTGAAATTAGGTCTAACTGAACACAAAAACGACTACTACGCAAATACTATCTGGCGTATTTTTATGAAACCTGCACCATTTTGAAGATAATTTAATTATCTATCTTTTTAAATAATCTGTTATTTTTTTGCTTTATCGAATAAAAAATTCGTGCGCGGCGCTCTATCGGAATCGTTTAATTTATTCCGAATCATTTGCTTTCGCAGCCGCACATGATTCGGAATAATTTCAACGTTTTCCGATAGAGCGCAGTTATCTGATATAAGAAAAAATAAAATAAAGAAATAATTATAATTGCATAGATTGTTAAAAATGCCATGCAATAGCTTTACTGCGGCAGTCCCCGAGTGCCACACGTATTTTTTTATTTTTATATTGATTTTTGTAGAAAATGTTTTACTGTATTGATCATTTAAAAACGTCTAAAAGTTATTGTATAAATCAATCCAATTATTATGCCGTTCCGCTACAAACCAGATTTTAATATAGATTCGCTTTATTTGATGTTTAAAGATTACTAGAAGGAAAATTTGTTAGTGTTGAATAAACAAAAATAATTTATCCAAAACATTGATGTGTTTGTGATGTAGAAAACAAAGCCTGTCTGGCTAATTAACTTAGGCATTACATAGCGCTCTCCTAATTAACAATCTCTTTCAAGATTCCCTTGAATAAAATTATTGTTATCTAATTTCTATATCTCTTTCTATTCTTCTATTATTATCTATTTTTATATTTATTGATTGATCTGTCTCGAAGGGTATTAGAGGTTATTCGTGGCTTCTTGAAACATACTCAATTTCATTCCATATTCGCAAAAATATCAGACAGACTAACTATCGCTTATGTTCGCCTAGCATCACCATCTTGGTACATTTTCTGACGAACTTCGAGAAACCTTACAGCTATATTAAAGAGAAGTGGTAGTAGTGAGTATTCCGTTCCCCTATGGGTAAGTTTATCGCTTCTTCGACAGACTGACTCGAGGCAAGAAAGGCGACGACATCCCGTCTGGCTTTAAAAGAAAAGCGTCGTGTATGGCGACATGTGCGTCCGTTTTGACGTGCAGTCGCGCGAGAGACGCCTTTGTTCACGTTAAGTCAATGTTTATTTGATAACCATTGTCTTATACGAATACGCATAATAGCATACGCCGTTGTTAGCTTTGCTCTAGAAAGTCCGCTTTTAATTGAAGAGACTTTGATGTGCAACTTAAATTACATGTTTAATTTAATACTAATATATTTAGAATAGTTGTAGACAGGAGTGGAAAATGAGATAACAGTAGATAAAATAGCACAAGCGCTATAGTCTGAATAAGATATTATGCCAAAGTTTAATTTTTCGAAATGAAGTGAGATTTTTCTAATTTAATTTATTGCATGATTTTCCCAATTTTACATGTTAATACTGAAATAGGTATTAGAAAAATTAATTATTGACGATAAGACGCTAATATTCTGCAGCTATTTTAATGAACATTTAATTGTATATTCATTTACATAATACCATGGATTATATGGGGTATTAGATTGCTCAATCCCATACTACGTTTTGGCACCTGGGATTTTATTACGAAACGCAACGTGCAGATGGCCCTCATAGTTCTAAACATTGATTAATCTTCTCTAATGTTTAGTAGCCCAATATATGGCATTCTAAACAGACCGATAAACTATCTCAACATAAAATAGTAATATAATAACAAACGAATTTTTAAATCAAAGCTCTTATTATTTTAATATGATTTACAAAACGATGTCATTTTTTTATACGATACAGGTTCAATTGCGCGCTTTAATGTTGAATAGATTAGCAGATGACATTCTAATCTATCAGTCAGTCTATATAAAAATGTTTGTTTTGGTTATAGAATAGATTTTTTTAATCAATCAGACCCTTACTCTAGATGGTAACCTTTATTATAGATTATTCGTAATTACTCTTATTATAGATGGCGAAATAAATTGTTATTAATTTCGCCGGACAATGCCACCTGCATGTCGCCGGCACTTAAGGGTTGCCAAAATGTAATATGGCATTGGGCAATCTAATAACCAAAAAAATCAATGGTAATACTGAACCGATAACTGACGTCTTCTTTTAGTATCACAAGAACTAGGAATCTCGTCTATGTGTTTAGAGAGCTTTGAAAAAAACAGTTTACTTGTATATGGTGTTGTTCCAAAGTCTGTGGTTCTACGGCATAGTTGCTTGGGGTGGTTGCCCCACGCCAGTGCTCCATCCTATGATCAAAGCGCAGAAGCTGATAATGAAGCTCATCTACAAAAACCTTTAAATACCCCTCAGCAAATCTTTATACAGAAAATGGAGTATTTGATGTTCGGAAATTATACAGAAAGCAATTTGTAATTCAGTTCCACAAAATCAGGGAATAACAGGCAAGAAGTCAACAAAATATACACAAAAGGCAAGATACTGGCTCAAATTACAAAATTTTGAATGTAAAGACTCCCTTTGCATGGGTATTTTTACTTCCTTACACTGCCACTATATAACAATCTAAATGATAGCTATAAAAACGTAAGCACCTGCTACAAAGCTGAGTCTCAATTGCATTTCTTACTACTTTAAGATGTCTTAAGTATTTAGATATTAAAATATTAATTAGCATACTTCTAAGAGTATGAGTATGAGTTTGAGATAGCAAGGTTAAATTTGATTGAATTATTACAGCAATTTTTAAAAACTTAAATAATATTACTAATATTATTACTAACTAAAAATACTATTACTAACTATTATTGACCAATTTTTCTTATGTATTATATAATAACTAAGCAAGTACATAATATCAGAAAAGTCAGCTCTTCGATGCCAGAACGAAAAATCAGTTAGGTTTGCGGTTAAACTGATATCGCTATGTGCTCAATCTCTTCTATTCAATGAATTTATGTATGTGGTTTATACCACATACATAAATGATTATGCATGTAAAAAGTTATTGTAATTAATCAATTAAAAATAGAATATTGACATTTCAATGAGTTTGTTATCCGACAATGGACCAAAATATACCACGTAAATATTTATTTATTTATTTATTTATTTAAGAATTAATTACTATGAAACATTGATTAGCTTATAAAAATAACAGGAACCGAATGGCAAAACCTTTGCTTATTTGTTTCTGTCACCCAACTGGGACTAGCCCGTTCTAGGGTGGACAGGACTCCAATATTACAATCAAGTTTGCTTGATTGCTTGGTTGCTTACAAATATACAAGTTTTAGTAATAAGCTAATGACCCTAAATTGCCCTAAAATGTGGTCTTCAGAATAAAATAAAAAAAAAAAATAATAAAAAAATATTGAAAGATAATATAATAAATAAAATGCAATTCCATTATTTAATCGGCAATAAATATCATATAAAATTCGATTAAATAAAATAAATAAAGTTATATGTGAGAAAAGGAAGAAACGGTCATTAATATTTATTAATATAAAATTACCTAGTCTAAAAAGTATACTTCATTGTCAAAGTCAAATAATTTTTGGTAGTTAGTTCAATGTTAAAATATACTTAACATATATGTTTAAAAATATGTTAATAATTTGTGCACCTAAGTTTTATTATACTATTATTTCTAACATTTGATGTATGGTTAGTCTGTCATGATTCGATAACCATTGCTTTAGTTTATTTTTGAATTCCCTAAATGTCAAGTTCATTTTTATTTCCATATTGATCAGATTGTAAAATCTCGGCGCAATGAAAGAGTAATGTCTTTGTCCAAATGATGTTTTCCTTCTGGGTATTATTGAGCTATTTTCTAAAACTTGTCTCGTTGGTCGCCGGTTCTGAATTATTCCTAAATTTGAGTTACTGTCCAAAAATAGCCTTAAGAGGGAAGTTTTTAGAAAAAGTTGCCTACAGTCAAGAACTTTAGCTTCCTTATAAAGTTCATTAGTGGGATGGCGATATGGTCTACGTAGAATAATTTTTAATATAAATTTCTGCGCAACTTGCAATGGCTCTAGCAGGGTTTATAACTTGCAATATAAATGCATAGAATTGAATTATATATCCTTCGAAAATGTTACGACTTTTTCAATAATGTATAAGATACCTTATTAAAAATGTGTCCCCGAAGGGCTTCCCAAGTTAATTTAGAATTCTCAGAAGTTTTCCACTGAATAAGGCGGCCTAAAAGCTCTGGCGCCGAAGTTTTAAATAGCGTGTAAATATTCTACTGATCAGTCTTAAAATCTAACAAACTCAGAGAATTGTGACTTTTGCTAACATTAACTAGTATCCGTCGCTAGAGGGAGATATACGAGGCGTTAACCTTATCTATCTTGTTTGTTTCGCGTGTTGTGCGAATGAACATCCGAATTTGTTGGAGTGGTGCTGATATTTCTTCGTGCGTACATAACACCCTGGTATATATAAGCGGCATACATTGTCATGATACCAGATTCAACGAAATACGGCCTGCAAGATGTTAGCGATGATATGGTAAATAAATTGCGAATCGCTCTTTTTTGAAGTCTAAAGATTCTTACCGAATTTGCCGCCATTCCCCAAAACATGAGACCATAACTTAGTAAGGAATGGAAATATGCTAAGTATACAGACTTTGCGGCTTCAAAGCCGCACAACATTTTAATTTTTTTAATAGCAAACGTGGCACTACCTAATTTTCCGCTCAATTCATCCAAATGAGTTGACCCAGGATATACTTATTAAGAACCCAATGTATTCTGTTAAGGACTTTGAGAGTATTGATTTTCCTAATCTTCTATAATTATTTATATTACAATCTTTTCTTATTTTTGTTTTTTTTTTTTTTAAATTTTATAAATTTGATTATTTACATTACTATTTACATTACAAGCATTGATTATCAAAGATGGATTATAAAATATAAAAAAATATATTGACCATTTCTATTGCGACATTGTTATTGATTTAATTTTATATTTTTTATAATCTTAATTTTACTGTTTTATAACCGACTCTTCGTTTTTATACTTTGACTATCTGCAGTATTTAAGCAGTTCCAATTATTTTAAAAAGATCTTAAATCTTTATTTTAAATTGAAATATTAATTGTTTTACAATTAAAAAATAATGGTCGATATTTAAAAAAAATATTATACCACATAAGGTATAATACCAGTTACTCAACTTGACTATACCAAGAGTAGGGATTCCTACCAACTGGCTTATTTATATAAATAAAAAAAATAAAAAAAAAATAATAAAATACAGCAATATCGTAAAAATGGAATCCGTATTGTATACCTATGTCATGTTTATGCGACATATTGAGCGTCAGAGCTTTGAAGCTTATAACGCAAACGTATAGGTAGTCTAGGTAGATAAAGGATCATCGTCAACTAGCTAATGCTTATGAAATAATTAAAAAACTTTAAGAAAAAAAATTAAATAGGGTAATATAAGGATATAATATAGGTACGCTGGGTATCGTTTTTAAGTAAGTACACTTGCATGTTGTGAATTTTCGAAAACTAAATATTTGCAGAAAGCAATTTGTAGGCTTGAAATCGCCGAACAGAAAAATCGATTAAGTTTTAAATCATAGCGCCGTATACTTCATTACGTTTATGGTGAAGAATCTTACATATTTTTCGTCAATCAACTATGCGCATAAATAACATAGAGGAAGGAGTTCTGCTACTTTGGTTCCCTCAGTAATTGCTTATTTATCTTAAGGCTCTCTAGTAGCACGATTTCAAATTTAATTCTGCTACGCACCAATGAACAAGAGTAGTGACGTTACACTAAAAAAATTACGGTTGGAGCCAGTTACAAGGAATCGTCTCAAAACGTCGAATGTGTATTGTCCTGATAAAAAAAATGTATCTCAGAAGTAATCTATAAAGAACAATGGGCAAAAATGTATGGGCGCTGGGCCCACCTCTCCAATAATAATAAAGTATTTTACGGTGGAAAGATCTATTTATCTAAAATATTTATGAGTACTACAACTTAACTCAATTATGAGCCGTCTCGGAATTTCGAAGTTCGGAATCTTCTTAAATATGGCTAATTACACGAAAACCCCAATGCCATTTTTTAAATTTAAAATATATTATTTGCAGGTAAGATCCATAACAGATAGTATATTATAATGTACGGTAACTGGGCCCACCATGTTGGATAGCTGATCATATCATTTAACATACGTCAGTAAACAGAGCGGCAATGAAATCATGAGGAACATTACAGAGTTTAAGCAAAATATCCTAGTAATTCCCTTCCATATACTGCTAATAATCTCGAGCATTCTTAGAAATATATAGTTTGTACTCTCACGGCGTATGTGCTATATCGTTTCAGGTATTCTTCGACGGTTTTTGTTTAACCCCTCAAGCGGCGGGTGTAAATCTTGGCAGTCACCTCTCATTTCTGAGAGTTGAAGGCCAAAAATATAGAACTTTAGAAAAACGATCATAAGTAAGAAACTACTTAATGGATCATGAAAAGAAGAATTGTAGAATGATCGCGTTGAAATTTGAAATATAACACATTTAAACCTCATTTTGTAAATAGATAATTATGAATAATTATTAGAAAGTTGGAGAACTGAAAAAAACTCACTTTTTCAGCGATATCGATCTCCAAATACGAAACCCTATATAGAAATTGTAAACACATCTGTGTACGTTATTACATGCTTTACCAAATCTATTAGTTCATTTTATTTATTTTCATACATACATATATCCCAAGAGAAGCTACATAATATCCTCTGAATAATCGTACAATACAGAATTTATCCGTCTTCCTAACAGGGGGTAGTTGCACTGTGATTTTGGTGTAAATTCAGTTCGTTGAGAGCGCGGTTTGTCGCGCCGCGCTTTTACCCGTTTTGGGACGTTACTGAGCATTGAATACAATACATCGTAGCCGATTCGGGACGTTACTGTCTTGAGGGGAAACAGTTATTAAAAATATAATACCTGGATGTGTTAGGTGCCCTAGGGGATATCAGGTGATTAGGCATATTTATCGGGATATAACTCAGGAACGGCTCATATTTGAGATCAGTTTGTATATTAATAAATGTTTTATATAAAGTGATCTGTGTATTATATAAAGTGATTGGTATATGACTTACATCTACTGGAAAAGTGGGCCCAAAATACCCATTCTCTGTTATGTAGTTTATAAAACAAAATTTATATGTTACCATGTTGCCATTATAATCGATAACATGTTTAATGTAGGTTTAAATGAAGAATGTGTTATTTATATAAAGTGAAGCTAAGATAGTAAAATCGCTTATAAATTAATAATCGTAATGTATTTGTTAATCGTAATGTTATAAAATGCACTTCTGATCACTGCTTCTGAACACAACTGCTTCTCACACTGCCACAAAATAATAACTATTTTTTTATGGATATAACATGAATATTGGAAATCTAATAAATATTCATCTTATGATATCACGTGATATTTTCTTGCCTTGTCATCGTGTTATTGTGCGTGCGGTTCCTTCAGGCCACTTTAGGCCTTTTTGGCGTCGACCGATTTTGATGTGGGCCACTTGTCTATGTCAACCTTATGGTTATCAGCGTTTTTCAAGCCGGATATTCAGGCGTGTTCCGCCCATTGTCATGAATTTCGTGAAAAGGCGCTACGCTGAAGCGATATTAAACTGGTAATAATTAATTGCTTCCGTTTTTTTAACAATGAATCAAAGGCATTTTAGGCTATTGACTCCATGAGCTAGTATTTATTTGTATTCGCGTTATTCAGAACGTTATTTTTTGTGTTTCTTCAATTGTTAATGCTTATGACTATTGAACTCGTTTAAGTGAAAAGAATTACTACGTATTTAGTATATCAATATATGGCCATACGAATACAGATTTGAAATGTTTTTGTACGAACGATAACTCGTGAACGCGTTGCCCAATTTCAAAATATCGTGTTATCTTCAAAAACGTACTTTTCAAAATAATCTTGCTTTTATAAAGTATTTAAAAACCGTCTCTCTCTGGCCGACCCAGATAGTATGTCACTGAAATAACCTCTTTAGCCAGACTTTTACACGTGTACGCTATATGGATTTAGTCGATTGGTTGCACTTCGACGGATAGCCGAAAGGGAGGGGGGTCTGGAAATGATCTTTTATGTTTTCTAATAAGCGAGGGTGGCTGTTGACGTGGTCAGCTATTCTTGAAATGACCTTTTGGCCACCCGATCCAGTGTAAAAGGCGGACAAAGGATGCCACGGTTCTCGATAAATTTGAACTAAATTACCGATAACAACCGGTAGAGGCCGAACAAACGACTTCGAATTTATGACTAGTCTGCTGAACGGAGAAATCCGACCATATCTGGTCGAGGCTGCCCGCGGGGTTCACTTCCCAGTACCACGCGGTAAGGCGTTTGACACTCACGGGCTTGTTAGCGTAGTTAGATGACCGACTGTCTTGTCCCTAAGTCTCTGAGTTCATTCCACGGTTAAAATAATGAATATATAATATATCGTTATTCCTTCCTGGGGTGACGGGCTTGCCCTTAGTAGCTGACAAATCCAAACTGTCTCATACAATTTATCATAATTTAGTTGCGTCGTAAATTATGATCAGGTTATTAAAACGCTTTTCCAGACATTTACACGTCAAAAATATATCATCAGTAATATCCTCAGGGGGTTCTGAATCGCTAAACGAGTTAAAAGTTCGAGCTTCATAATAAGTACCGCACTAATTTGGCGTAGAAACGACACGAAAATATATTAAACTTGAAAATACTAAATGTTATTGTACGTTTAATTGAACGCTATTTTCCTTCCAGTGGTGCTTGGTATGTCTGTTTAGTTGGCCTTACCTAAACAAAAATAATTAAGATTTCTTCTGTTCAGATCGTATGGTTATAAATTGGCTGCTATTACCCAGCTAAGTGTTTCTCCATTGATTGCATTTATATGATACTTCCAAGTTTTCGTTTTTTACTAACTTATACATACCGTATTTAATAATTTCTGGGACTGATTTTTTGTAGAAGTGGCAACACCGCTCAAGCAGAGTAGAGCTACGTAGAGTGTAGCTTTACCTATTCCCGTATTTTGTTTTATATTGGTTGGCAGCATGGCCTCTCGTGTATACTTGATGTCAGTGTGTCTATATGCGTTGTCATCGTTTACAATATGGAGCAATATGTTGCCATTGCCTTTTGTTTCAAAAGCCTTAAAATCACCGAGAAATCTTTTTCCTTGGCCTACGTGGAAGTCTTAAAACGCCCGCTCGCAATATTTCATCGTATCCGACCCAAAGTTAATGACTGGTGATAAGTGACTTCTACACGACAATGCGCCGTCAGAAACCAGCATTCTTGGCTATTAATTTTGGGCCAAATGAGTCGTTTTGTAGCACATACCATGTTCGGCTGATTTATCGCCAGTCGTTTTAAAGACCGCCACAGGCTGCGGTGAACGACGATACAAGCTCGAGTTTGACACGGAAGCTACGCGGCTCGATGTAGCAATGCGGCCACCCACTGCTGGCTGAACCACGCCAAGCAAATGTCCAACTCGTCCTGACTGCCTTAGAGAGCGCACGTGTTTAAAGCGCTCGCGACGGTTTGCGACCGGTTTATGTAGGATAAAAGGGCGGCAGCGCGTATGCAGGTAGAAACATGGTTGCCGTGGCTGCCGTGGCCACAAAATGTGTGCACAGCTTCCTCAGCGGTCGCATCCGCAGCAACCTACGCGTGTGCTTCTGACGTTCCACGCAGCCGTGCGTAGCGTGTGCGTGGCCCGCTATGTGTTGATTTGTATGGCAGCTGGCATTCAACAAAGGTAAACTGCGAGTGAAACGTGGCCGTGCGCTGCAGTCTGTGTGATTTTCCTTAATTTCAAAACTGCGCTCAATAGAAAGAGTTTTGAGGATGTTTCGTTGATTAAATCGGATGTGACGGCGGTTCTGAATAATATTCCAGTATAATATTTGTCAATTTATTCCAAAGTAGCTACAGCCGGTCGCGCGAGAGTGTAGTGAGGTAAGGTACGTGTA